>JAGVVM010004539.1:0-39262 GCA_019149425.1 Psidium friedrichsthalianum | reverse complement strand
ACGAAAAATCTCAAAATATTACGCTTATTACAAATTGTACTCCAAATTATTTTTGACCACGAAATTCAAACTAGTACACATCTGACAAATTTAACTCAATGTTTCCGTTAAATTTTACAACATATTGTTGGGTTGAATGACATATGACGGTTAAACGGGTGTATTACTTTGAGCTTTTACCCTCTATGCGTGAGTTGAACTATACGTTAAACGATTCTATATGAGTGGTTTCCTCCCATTAGAATTGAAAACCCGCTAATGATCAATTCCCGCAAAATGGATCCATCCCCCTCGCATCGTTCTTAAATCCACTCAAGAACTGACCCTCCTGGTCTTTCGATCCCGATTGAAATCTCGAATTCCCACGATCCTCTGAGTACAAGCACGATTAAAAAGAAAATTGGAATCAATACTAACTATTGAAGGAGGAGACTAAGGCATGCCAAGAGGAAACCAAGTGGGAAGCTGCTTTTGTTGAGGCAAGCTGTCCATAATACGGTGTTGTCGTGCTCCACTCTCGTCGCTGAGCCACACACACCACCGTCAAGCTTGTCATGAGCAAAGCAGCTACCCTCGAAGATCCATATGATCACAAGCTTTCTTTTGTAAAAGCTTTCTTCGTATGGCTCTCCATATATAACAAAATGCGAGTGAGAGAGAGAGAGATGGGGTCTATGAGGACCCACCAACCCCTTTCGAGTCCTCAACATAGAGGAATGGAAATTCATGTGTTTAAAAATCCTCGTTTGTCATCGTCAAAATATGACTTCCTTTGGGTGATTTTTTTTATGATTTGAATTTTTTGGCCATTGAGTGAGATGATTCCATTACAGAATCTATATTTATATTATATAGAAAGGGATATATTACCCCATTGTTTTTCCACCTCAAATAATAAACTGAACCGGGCATGCCTTGGGGCAATGGCCTCTTTCTAGAAAATTAGAACAGGAATCGACTGGTACCCCTAATTCCATCCAAAATTAACACGTTGGTACGGTCAATCCAATTTGGTGGTATATCATAAGATTTTTTTTCATACCAAAATTTGAACCCTATTTTCGGGCGATGAATTGATGATTTTCAATTATACACTTCAGTGAATTTATCGCTTAATTGTCACTTTATTAGAAACGAATCAATAGAGAAAGGATGATTAAGAAGTAGGTACGCTCGACCTAAGCACTCATCCATGATTGACAATTTGACCCACATAATATTGACTATGTACAATTTGAAGCCATATAGACCGATTCATGAACGGATTTATAGATGTTTCGTCAAATGGTATACAATCGATTGCAATGATTCCTCCTGACCATTGAATGCCAACACTGCGTCCGCGGATGACGTCGCCGCGTCTCAATGGGCACTTCTTCTGTCGCCATTGGTATTTTGTTCAAACCGCGGTTTGTCGGTCCCAGAAGCTCAAAACGAAAACGGAGAGTGGTTTCATACAACTTGAGTTTGTTTTTTTTTTTTTTTTTTTTGGTCAAATAGTTTGGGTTTTACTCATACACAAATCGACAAACGAAGTGATTTGCGTGACTTAATTATTTAAATGAGGAAAATCTACTTTAATTAGGAATTTATGGATGCTGATTTGATAGTATAGTTCAATTTAAAATTATCTGTTTAGTTATGGAAACTGTCCAAATTGTAAATTCTCGTCGACAAAAATAATTTAATTTGTAGATAAGGAGGTTTGAATTTCGAGTAAAATAATACAAATGTTTGTCAATTTTAATTTGTGTATCATATTTTCTTTCACAAGATATGTTCTTTTCTATTTATGAAACTTATAACAACATATGGATTGCCGGGTTCTTTTTTCCGTATATGTGATAACCATATTTCACAAGTTTCAAATCAAAATCCACATAATTATTTAGCGATCTTGTAAAAAAAAATGGAAAGAAAAATTGTCGCAAACTGGAAGGTTAATTGTTAAAAGTACAACCAAATACCAAACATATTTATATTTAGATCATATCTAAACATTAACACAGGATACACATAAAGAAAAAGCATGAAATTTCTTGTTGTTCAACTCCTATAATGATCTAACCCACCCCCCCCCCCAAAAAAAAAAAAGGTTTGTTATGAAGAAAGTAATTAATATTGATTGTAAATTCAATCTCATAGCAAGTGGATTAAAAATTTATAATATGCTTATAATTTCCTTAACAATATCTTATGCGAGCTTGAAAGTACAGAACTGCAAATGAATTTTCAAACTCATATTTTAGTTCACATTAAATGTGAAAAGCTCAATAGAAAGCATAAATCAATGATGTTTAACTTGAGAAACCTATAAATTATGCGGAGAATCACCCACAGGTCAAAATCTATTAGATAATTGATTAATTTTAATTACAAACTTTGAAGTAAAGTTTCCCTCAAACCATTTCATAAAAAATACGCAGTTATTGTGTATTCATAGACCGCTATAACATATCATTTATGTAATTAAAAAAAATGATCCATAAATCAAAAGCAACCATCTCTAAACAAGGGGATAACATGTTGCACTATAAGATGATATTTTTACTGGGTGTCATTTTGACTTTATATCGTGAAATTGATAATTTAATGGAGAAAATAAAAATAAATGCAGTTATGTCGGTTAGGTTGATAAAAAAAAAACTAAAGCATAAATAGAAGAAGAAGAAAAAGATATTTCGATATGTTGATTAAAAAATGAGCGACTTAACCAAAAATTGGGGGTGGAAATGGCTTATCCCCCGTTTTAATAGCAAGCAAAGGCTTTTCGAAAAATGTTTTTGGTAATAGCAAGGTGAAATCTTTGATTCACGGATTTTATCCGTAATTGCGCTACATTATGACCAAATAAAGATTTTACAAAATAACGAAACTTAGAATACACGAATATACTTCCTTGATTTGAGGACCTTCACAAGAAAGCAAACCGCTTTAAAAGAATTCTTCTTGGTAATAGCAAGGTTTGAAATCTTCTATTTACTGATTCTCTATGCTCATGAATAAAATTACAGATTTAATAAGATACAAAACTTAGATTGAGCTAAAGATTATATGCTGCTCCTTGATTGAAGGACCTTCATAGGATCTCGATCTCTCTCTCTCCCCCCACATGAAATGCCAATATAAATGTATTTCCAGAGCTTTAAACAGGATAGAATAATATCTGTTCTAAAGCTCGGATTCGAGTTACCTACTTAAGGTATCGATGATTTGACAAACATTATTGAGCGTTTAACGAATTCCCACCTATTTAAATACCCAATAGGATCTTGCCACGTCATATGTAAAATTCTATAAACGCCGTGGTATGCCTAGCCCAACATAATTGCAGTGTTCAAGGATCCATCCGTCGCCGACTAATCCCTCGATGATTTGAATCAGATGAAGAGTCATTGGCTAAAAAGATCAGATATCCAAGCACATTCTACAAATTAAAAGGTGCAATGATAAAGATCAACAAAGGAACCAAAATTCTAGTACCTAAAAACTGGATATATGGTTTCAGATTGAATCCATCGCATGATATGTACCGCCGAGCTGCAATAGCCTAGAGAAGAGATTATCTACATCCAGCCGAAAGGACTCAATATCTGATTTCCGTGGGGATACATGAAGAGATTTCCGCACCTGTTACAATTCCAAGAACAGAACGAAGACATTGAGTTTGCATAGAGTTTCACTTTCAGCCATCATACAATGACAGTTTCGATATTCACAAGGAGGTATACTTACCGTGCAGAGACCACAGAATCACAGTAGGCCGAGATATTTACGTGCAAGCATAGTAAAAGAATCTGGAAGCAGCAGATTCAGCAACAATGGAAATTTTCACAATCGACAAGAATAAACCAGACATGAGAGAGCTGGCAAAGTAGACGGCAAGCATCTGTAAACACATAAGCTAATAACTCTGTTGGGACTCGCCGCCGCCGCCTAAATCAATTGACCTTGAATGACCGTCTAGAGATTTAGCAACCTTTGCCCTTTCTTAATATATGTGTCCATGTAACCAATTCGAGTTTGAAGAGATCGGGAATGAGGGTAATCTTGTGAATTAACTTTACTTTCAAGGAAAGAATGGCTGATTCAAACGCAATCAGTGTACATCTACTGATGACATATGGGGTATGCATAAGCTTAGAGATATCCATGCAGTAACAGATTAACTAATATCATTGTTTACATGGAGCTAACCCATAAGATCTGTGCTCTGATTAGCCGCGCTCTGCATCAAGTTTTCATCAAAAAGAGGAGGAGGAAAATTCATTTAAGCAGTTAACTACTTGAGCGCATTGCAAGGCAAATATATTTGACATGTCAATTAATACTAGTTGCAGTCATCCATCACATTTCCCAACGGAGTCGAAAGCAAAAATTCCTCGTCGCAAAGATCCTCGAGGAACCTCATTCTCCTCATCAAAAGTTAGCTTTTTTCATTATGAAATCAAGGATGCAAAGGGGAAAAGCCATTGGAGTGAGAAAAGAACGTGAGGGCATGAGAGTGACCATGGCAATCAAAACACGTTGATCAAACATAAGTAAGATGGATTTGCACGGGCATGCCAAAACCAATGAAGGACAAGCATAGCACACCAAGCCACACAAACCAAAAACAAAGAAAGCGAAAGACCAAATAACAACAACATCATTCATCAAGTGGCCACAGACAGGGAGTTTCTCAAGACAATGTTAAATGCATCAGGCATGTGAAATCTCGGACTCTTCGGTTTGGCGAGCCCCGCGGGGAGACGCGCCGCAGGTATAAGTTAGCCTCGAGATAAACTGGCTCTAGGGGTCGAACATGTGGCACATTCATAAACTTTTTCCAGCCTTCTCATGAGCTGTTTGGTTAGGGGAATTATGTCAATTAAGAAATATACGAGGAAGAGGCAAGAGCAAACCGACCTGCAATCTCACATGCTGGCAACAGAAATCTTCTCAACATAGAAACCGCACTTGGGGCATCTCACCCAACGCTTGTTCTGAGCTAGCTTATCAACATTATGTCTTCCCTATCTCTTTCCCCCTCCTTTAACCCCCTGAAACTCCCGGCAATCCACCTCCGAGTGCCACGGCACTCTACAACTGCGCACAGAATAATCTCCGGCAATTCGGACTCACTCCGATTCCCCTCACGACGGCGCCTCCGTCTTTGATCAACAACGCCGAGCAATCCTTAAACGGGCAGTAAAATTTCTCCGCCTCCAAAATCAGGGCCTCGCACAAACGCATTGCCCCAACGATCGAACACCTCCGGAGGGAGTATCGAACTGCAATACCCCGGCTCCAGAACGCCGCCACAGCCCGAGACAGGGCAGCCTATGCGCGTCACGTTGTCTTGAAGCTTTGAAGCTACGTATCTACTAACGCAATCCTTGCAATACGCATGACTGCAGCCCTTAATACGAAACAGGTCGCTGTTGTTCCTTGGTTCGATGCAATTTCACAGATAAATGAAGGATCGGGCTTGGAATTCGACGCCTCACCCGTTCGGTGACCGAGGAGCCACTGTACGGCTTCTTTCGCTTTCCGCGAGGACGACGACGAAGTTCCGGTGGGAAACGAGTCCAGGACTCGCACGTCGTCGTCCTTGTCGAGGCTTTGGGACCCGGTTTGGAGAAGCGAAGCGGCGATCGCTTCGTGGAGTCTCTGTCATCGATGTAGTCCTCCGACAGAGATGGCGTTGGACTTGGTGTTGCCCCCAGAGGCGATCGGAGCGAGGCGCGGCGCCGACTCGTCGTACCTGTCGACGTCGACGACCTCCATGGAGATGGCGTTGTGCCCGGTGTGGAGGCCGGAGTGTAGGCGCGACGCCGACACGTCGCCGCCCACGACGGCGACTTCTTCCTTCGATGCCGACGCGTCGCGTCGGCCGACGTCTCCTCCCTCGACGGCGACTTCTTCCGTCGCCATTGGTTTTTTCGTTCCGAGCCGCGATGTGTCAAGTCGCGGGAGCCCAAAACGCAAAACGGACCGTCGTTTCGTTTTCTTGGTTTGGGGTTTTACCGACAGAAGGGACTGAGTGAACTTAAGATTACTTTGCTGTCCAAACAAAAAAAAAAGAACTTAAGATTACTTTAAATGAGGAGAATTTAATTTAAATTAGGAAGTAATCCAATCATCAGATCTGATTGATTGGATGTTGCCATGAAGCGGTTTATTTATCTTCTTTCAAAATCTTCCATTAAGAGATTTATTTTTAATACACAATATATTAGGCATTTGAGGTTGAAAATCGCTTGATATGTCAGCATATATTTTAAAATAAATACATGCTATAAGCATGTGAATTATCTCAATAGAAATATAATTTAAGTTGTTTGGAAGATAAAGAGATTTGAATTCCGAAACAAGTAAATAAATATAGAAACAACGCGGTCCATGATGGAATAAAGTTCTTTTTGATTCTATGTGAAACATTTTCACGTTTTTTGTTGGTACGTGGCGCTGATTCAATCTCCTTCTATAAGATTTAAAGGAAATATAGTGGCAAGAATACACCTACCCTCCCTTTTAATAGCAAGCAAAGGACTCTTTGAAGTTTCTTTTTTTTTTTTTTTTGGTTGGTTATATCAAGGTTGAAAATCTTTTTATTTACAGATTTTATTCGTATATTGTGCTATATCGTGACCAAATAACAGATTTATTAAGATAGAGCAAAACTTAGATTTACATAAAATATTGTATACTCCATGATTTAAGGATCTTTAAAGGATCTCTCTCTATCTCTATCTGTATCTCCTTCTGTAATTTCCTGTAGATGAGGATCAGACGATTGGATCAATGACTTCTTCTCTCTTTTTAATCGATGATCAATGATTGGAAAAACACACATTTGGTTCTATTTAAAGACCCGCTTGCCGCATCATCGAATATGCAAAAGTCAATAAATCACCTTAGTAAGCCTAACATTGTTGTCAACTTGAAATGTTCTTGATGCCCAAAAGAGGATCCATTCGTCAACCTCGTGCCCTAAAACTAATCTGCATCAGAGAAATATTCATTTGGGGAAAAGATCAAAATCTCCAAGCACACTGTATAAGTTAAAGTGCAAGATTCAGCTCAACAAAGGAACCAAGATCTAGTAGCTAAAAGCTACATTATTTCCACCCCAAAAAAAAAAAACTACATTGTATCATGTTAAATCCATCGCAGGATGAACATACTGCTGTGCTGCAATAGCCTTAAGAAGAGATTATGTACATCGGGCCGAGAAGATTCAACCCCGACAGTTCATACAGTAATGCGACTTTAAAGGAGCGATTATGTACATTGGGCTGAGAGGATTCAACCCCGACATTTTGTACAGTAATGCGACGTTACTGCCTGGGCTCCACATCGGTAGCAGAATTCAACTCCGCACCTGTTACAATTCCAACAACAGAACTAAGACATTTAGTTTGCTGGGTTCAGTTTCAATGCATCATACACTGACAGTCTCAATTTTTCATACGGCTTGAATAAGAAACGGTAGGTGATCACAAGACAACAGGCTCTTGAAAAACTTGAAAATCATTGCACTCCCGAATTGAAAAGACTACAGAGAGATGTTGAAAAGGTTAACCAAATACGATGCACACATTACAATGGGCAAATAGAGCTACACGAATATCAATGACAAGGAAAAACAAAGCCTGAACTTAGGTGTTAGACACTACAAACAGAAGATAACACCTCGGTAAACTTACCCTACACAGTAGCAGGAGAAATTTATAATATGACAGTGTAAGCATAGTAAAAGAATTTGGAAGTAGTAGTTTCAGCAACATCAGCAATTTTTCCACATTCAACAAGAGTAAACAAAGAAGAGAGAGCTTGCAAAAGTAGATGGCAGACATCCATGAAAAAAATAAGCTAATAACTCCATTAGGGCTCACCCTCACCACCTAAAGCAACTTGACCTTGAGCGACATCTAGATTCACCAACCTTTGAGTGTGTCCATGTAACAAATGCAAGTTTGAAGAAATTGAAAAGAAGGATCTTGTTAATTAACCTACTTTCATGGAAAGACTGCTAATTCAAATGCAACCAGTTACTGACTGATGACATCTGTGGTATGCATTATAGCTTGCCGTTTTAAGAGAAATCGATGGTTAATGAATCAGATGCAGCATGGTACAATGCATATCCATAAGTTAGATTGACTTATTGTCAGTTCACCAATGCATATAGCTTGCCGTTTTAAGAGAAATTGATGGTTAATGAAGCAGATGTGGCACAGCACAATGCAAATCCACATGGTAGATTGACTAATTGTAATTTCACCAATCCATTAACCATTAACCTTATAGTCCTTTCCATTTAACCTATGTATATTGCCGTGGCTAAGGACAAATCTCTCTCAAAATGACAGACATAGAAAAGCCGACAAGTCCTATGCTGTAGCATGAACTGAGAATTCATACAAATGCTAGTAAGGTATATTATCTTCTTATTGAAGCTCCAGGCATACCCTATAGCACTAATGAAGAAACCAAGAATAGAGGAGATAAAGAATAATAAGATCGGTAGGTTTGATTAGCCACAATCACTCAAGTGTTATCAAAAAAGAGAGAAAAGTTCGTGTAAGCTACTCGAGGTTGTGCATGGCTGATTATTACAGGTGTCAAGTTTACATCAGTTGCAGTCATCCATCACATCTCTTAATAGAGTCAAAGGTGAAATTCCTCATTGCGAAGATCCTCCGAGGAACCTCATCTCCTCATCAAAAGCTTTTTACAGTTAAAACAGCACTCAACGGATGCAGATGGGAAAACCAATAGGAGTGAGAAGAAACATATGAGCAATTAGTGACCATGGCAAATCAAATCAAGTTGATCAAACACAACTAAGATGGATTTGCACAGGTATGCCAAAACCAATGAAAGGGACAAGTAAATACACCACGAAAAGGTACATAGGAAAAGCCAGAGAACAAGTAAACAACAATCATGCATCAAGAGGCCACAGACAGTGAGTTCACCAGACGTTGTTGGATGCATCGGGTACGTAAAATCTCAGACTCTTCAATTTAGCGAGCCCCACGTGAGATGCACAGCATGTATAAGCAAGCATCAAGATACATCGGGTCAAAGGGTCTAACATGTGGTATTCATACTTCTTCTTTTCCAGATTTTCAATGAACTGTGGTTATGGAAATATAAGGAAGAGCCATAAGCAAACCAACCTGCACTTCACAAATGGGCAACCAGAGATCTTCTGAACGTAGAAACTGCAATTAGGGCACCTCCTCCAATGCTTCTTCTCCGCCAGCTTCATCAACATTATGTCGTCACTCCCTCTCTCCCCCTCGTTCAAACCCTGAAACACCTGACACTCCACCCCCGCATGCCACTGCACTCTACACTGTGCACAGAATGATCTCCGGCAATATGGACACTCCGATTCCGTCACGACCGCACCTTCGTCTCGGATCAACAACGCTGAGCAATCCCTAAACGGGCAATAAAACCTCTCCGCCTGCGAAATAAGAGCCTCGCACAACGCGTTGCCCCAACGATCGAACACCTCGGGAGGGAGTATGGACTTACAATACTCCGGCTCCAGCACGCCGCCACAGCCAGAGACAGGGCAGTCTATGCGCGTCACGTTGTCGTCAAGCTTTGAAGCTACGTATCTAGTGACGCAATCGTTGCAATATGCGTGACTACAACCCTTAATCCGAAACAGGTCGCCACCCGCCCTCGTCTCGGCGCAAATTTCACAGACAAACGAAGGATCGGGCTCGGAAATCGATGTCTCACCTGGTTCGGTGACCGAGAAGCCACCGTAGGGCTTCTTTCGCTTTCGCGAAGACGATGGCAGAGTTCCGGTGGGAAAGGAGTCCAGGACCTGCACATCGTCGCCGTCCTCGTCCTCGTTGAGTCTTTTGGGCCTGGTTTCGAGAAAAGAAGCGACGATCGCTTCATAGAGGTCTTTGTCCTCGGTGTACTGCTCGACTGAGATGGCGCTGAACTTGGTGTTCCCCCCGGCGGCGATCTGGGCGAAACGCGACGCCGACACGTCGCACCGGTCGACGTCGACGATCTCCACGGCGACTTCCTCCGTCGCCATTGGTTCTTCGTTCGATCGACGACGGATCACAGCCCAGGCAGCTCCCGGCGAGAACGCTTTGGGTTCACGCGAGTGCACTTAATTTATTTTCTAAATGACGAAAATTTAATTTATATTCGGAATCAATAAAATACCGGAGGGCGATAGTGACGAACGATGTTACATTTGCAATTTGCCGTTTTACTAGCAACGTTCATTTCCCTTCTGCCACAGATATAGGCTAGAGAGCATCGACGCTCTCTCGGAGGAGAGCTTCCTTGTGATTTTCCGACGTGCGACCGATATGTAACCGTGATTCAAATACGCCAGTGATATGCACAGATCAATTTTAAGCTTTATCAATAAATTAAGTTTTAAAATATAAATTTATAAAAAAAATATACATACTTTAGTCATATATCCGATCATCCCAAAATTAATATACCCAGCAAACAAAAAAAATTCCAATAGTGAATTCCTAAGGAAAAAAACTCATTGTTGATATTTTTATATATACATGATAATTTACACATTTAATATACGACGTGTCCCAACATGTTAAAATTCTCTATTTTTTTTTTTAAATGACATATTGGCATGTCGTATCGTGTCGTGTGTCGATATCCGTGCTACTTAAAATATAGGTTCTTTAGGAATATTCCATTAAGTGTTTGAGGTTTTCTTTATATATATATATATATATATATATATATATATATATAGGTAAATTTAGGTTGCAAATTGCGTAAAAAAAATTGGTAAGCATGTATTAAAAACAAATTTTAAGGGTTTAAATTATTTCGAGAAACGAATTTAAATGGTTGCAAGATAAGGCCATGTTCAAATATATATATATATATAATTAAGAGTTAATACTATGAAAAATCACAAGTGGTACATTTGTGATAAATTTATTCCAAACTATTTTTTACCACAAAAAATCTTAAACTAGTACATTTGTGATAAATTTATCTTAAATTATTTTTTCGGCCACCAAAAATTTCAAACTAGTATATCTGTGATAAATTTATCATAGACTAATTATTTTTTAGCCACAAAAATCTCAAATTGGTATAATTGTGATAAATTTATCCTCCATTAATTTTCATTAAATTAGATTAATAGCACAAAAATTCAAAATTGATACACCTGTAACAAATAAAGGGTAAAAATCGACAATTGTCACGTATCATCCAAATCAACAATTTGACGATAAAATTTAACAAAAATTAATAAAAAGTAAATTTATCACAGATGTATCGATTTAAGGTAAATTTGTTGAAAATATATCGGTTTAGGGTTTTTGGTAGTTAAAAAAATAGTTTGAGGTAAATTCGTTACAAATGTACCGGTTTGGAATTTTTCATAGTATTAATCCTAGAATTAATGCGATCCGTGATGTAATATTTATTATTTTCCGTACTTCACGCTTTTTGTTTGATTCTCTGCACTCTTAATATTAATATGATTTGCTCCCATTAATATAGTTTCCTTTACAAAATCCAGAAAATATAAGGACGTGGATAGGAACGTGGCAGAAGTTGTTAATGGCATGAATATTTAATCGTTCGTTTTAGTAGCAAAGCAAGGGTTTTTGAAGATTTTGTTTTGGTAATACCAAGATTGAAATCTTTGCTTACTGATTTTATTCCGGCTATTGCGCTACATCATGGCCAAAATACAGATTTCTTAAGATACCGAATCTTAGATTAAACTAAGATTATGTACCCTCGATTGAAGGACGTTTAAAGATATCTCTCTCCTTTTGTAATTTTCAAAGTAGGTAGGGACTAAGGGCATATTTGATTCAGCATTTGCAAAAGACTTTAGGGTTTTAAAGTCCCTTGTTTAAATACAAATGACATTTGGTTCGTTTTCTACTTAATTTTGAAAAAATGTAATTGCATTTTCAAATGGCCTTAAAGGCCTTTAACCCAAAGTAACCCGAGATGCTTTGAAAAGTTGTACTTTTGGAATGCAACTATAATTTTTATTTTTAATCTTATACTGGTGGTGAACCTAAGCATCTAGGATTTTTATAGGTCCATTGTTGTTAGAAACTGTTTACACATTTGCCATGGGATGATCAACAGGGGGGGAAATATGATCGTAAAACTAACTCCAAACACACTAAACAACTAACTCCAAACACACATACCACGATTCAACGACAAATGTGTAAAAACAATTTTACACTGAGCAAACCCCGCCGCCATCACGATTGCCAAAATCGTCAATACTCATCTATGCTTATCTCATGTCGACTATTTAAGAATTGCCAAAACCGGAGACGCTAGCTTTGAGAATCGATTCGAGATCAAACACGAGACTCCGCACTTCTCCAATGCCGAAACAAGGCATAAAACAATCTTAAACTTGGAAAACAATCTTAATTGCTACTAGTTCTACAGAGCATAAAACAATCTTAAACATGGGAAAGAATAAAAGGCCTCCTTAACACAGAGACCTCCACAGTTCATTCATTCATTCATTCATTCATGTCGTCATACTAGACTGTACCCAATCATTGTATTTACAGGTCTTCAACTTTGTATTTACAGTGGCCACCATTTGCAGAGGAGAAAGATAGAGCAGAACCGGCGATCATGCATACATGTTAGGATAGGGCAATGATCTATGAGTAGTAGGACCACGGATTGTCGAGAAAAGATCTTCCAGCGCAGCGTATAAAGGCCCGGCAGCCTTCGGTCTATCCACTGTCCCAAGCAGTATATCGGATGTGGTGAGATATGGATCGCCGTAAAAGCGCAGATTAGCATCCATCCTTGTGGCAACCATGTTACCCTCCAGAGACACTCCCACAAATGCACCTACATCGATGTACAATCAGTCGTCAGCTTTTCACATAGCGAAGAGAGATGGTAAATCGAAAGCTGTTGATGTTACTACAGTTTTAAGAACTTGCAATCCCAAATTGAAGTATCAAATTGTAAGGAAATCACACAACAAGAATTCCTTGGGGGCTTGGGGCTTTTTCCTTTTTTTTTTTTGGGGGGGGGGGGGGGGGAGGGGTGGGGTGGTGAGAAGTTCGCGTTGTAAGATAACTTCGATATAGGCACTTCAATTACTTAGCAACTTTGTTGCATATATAGTATCTACAAGTTAGGCCTCCTATATGCTACAACACTCACGCCTTTCAAAATGAGGTAAAAGATACGGCATAAAGTCCACACATCATCCGACCACATCGAGCAGCAAAACAGAAATGCAATCAGCACAAGGTTACTGGTTAAAAAACGGCACTAAACAGAGTTTTAGACACACAGCATCCACAATTACAAGGCTCGAGGATTTCTAAAGCCGTTTGAAGCCCTATTCTGATATTCCCTCAACCATAACAACCAAATAACTCTAGATTAGATCAGCTCTGCCAACGTCATGATTTATTGGGATATTAAGGAGATAGGAGCAAGCAGTGTCGTTCAATTCGTACCATTCACACTCCAAATGGTGTGACTTGATTCAACTCATAAACAAGACGATTTGATTCGAAGCTATGAATCAGAGATGTATCAAAGTCGCAAGCGAATCTTGCCATTTGAGAATCGATGCCATTTGGAACGATTCATTACCATTTTTTCCAGACACTGGATATGTAATTGCTGGGCTCCAGAAGTTTTGGCATTATACTTTATACACATTTACTGTTGTGAATGTTTACATATTACAATTTTTTTGATAAAGGCATCATTTTCTTGAATTTCTTACGTATCTCATTTGTGTTCATCGACGCGATAGCATGATGCTTATTCAAATAATGTGTTTATAGGTCTTATTTCATATTTTTCTACATTTTCACAACCAACATCCAGTGTTAAGTAAAATATCCTTCTTTTCAAGTTACTCTAAAAGTTTTTACTGAATCTTTTGATTCATCATTTAGAAAATGAGCTTTATAACTGACGATTCCAATCTGGATTTAACAGCGTAGCAAGTTTTAGATGATGTAACACATAACCAGACAATATACCTTTACTGCAACTGTACGTGTAACACATGCCAGAACCCCTATCGCCAGCTCGAAGATCTGCTTCCAACACTCTCCCCACAGGACCTGCCGCAGCGCTGCAACCAGCACCAAGAGAAAAGTGCATGCGACTGCAAAATGTCTTCACAGCCTTGTAATCATGGAGTACAATGATGAAATCCATGAGCTCGCCCCCAATCTGGAGTGCATAATGAATGATCGGACAACACGAGAAATCAGAAAATCATAAGATTCACGTCATACTTAAATTCGTCAAGATTAGCATAAAAAGCCGAAGAGCACGTATCTATTTGTTCAAAACGAGAGAATAGACATCAAAACTTATAAAAGCACAGGAAATGTGAGAAATCCAGGTCACCTGAGCACCCCATCCCAAACCAACAGAGAGTATTGCTGATGGGGCAGACCAAGTTCCATCCGCTCTTCGAGCAACAACCAATCCAGTGCCAATTTTATATGTAACCAGCACACCAGCTTTAGCTACAGTCACTATGGCCAAGCCTTTTGCACCTTGTAAAACAGCCAAGGGTATGGACTTCTCTGGGTTAGAAAGAGCAACCTGCCCATATCATCATGCAAAAGGTTAAAGGCATTAGGCCTAGTTTCATAATTAACAAGGGCATGAAAGTAACAGACAATAATAACCACCACTGTCATGGAAAATAGCCAAATTATCATTCATAAGAATGAGGCCAATGAGATGGAAGAAAACTGGATTTCAATGGAAATATAGCAGGATGAGTGTCCATTATAGTACAATCTACCTGACAGTAGCTTCTCAATGTATTAGAAGCTTTGTATATCTCATGCTCCATTTTCAAACCAACAGGAAGATTCAGCCATCCTCTCATGCAGGTCCAATCCATGACGTCATGCTTAGCTACTTGCACCGCATTGCTAATGGAGTGAATAAGGATTCCTTGCAATGGGTCGAGCCTGTCATAGCACGCATCACAAACTCTCTGTGGATTCCTCTCCTGAACTTGACGGGCAACAAGCACCTTCCCTTGGTACATAAACGGCAGAAAATCCCACCACAGAACCGACAATGATGCCGTCCTCTAGTAAGCGCTGTGAAAGGAGCAGTGCACTGCATGCAAACAGTCGTAGAACTATCAGAAAGCCAGTCCGGAGTTCCGCTTCCAACACATCCTTATATGCACCGTGACTCTTTCCATCAAATTCAAGTAGTGGTGGGGCACTTGGGATGTAAACGGAGGAGTGCAAGTCCGTATCTCCATTTTTACCCGACCCCAAGAATGAGACATTGGTGCTCGACAATTGCTGCCCTGCAGATAGAGTTCGACCTTTATTACACCAGTCAAAATTGCAAATATACCGGCCACCACATTTTTCAAGTTCACCTCCGGGGGGGCATGAACCTGCCTCGGGTTACTCACTTCATTGCCAGAATCATATTCCTCCTCATAACCATCTTCCAATCCAGGAATAAACGGGTATAGTCCATCCTGTTTGGAGTCTTTCGAGGCCATCGGACCGACATTCCCCCCCTCCGGAACAATCCATCCAGAATCAGAGTATTCATCGTCAAATGTAACCCATCGTTCTCCTTTTTGTCTATCTTTGACAATGAAGAATACGAAACTCTCCCTTTAGACGTTGCCATGGACTAACACACATATAATTAAGTACCGCAAAGCGTATCAAACCCGAACTCAGCTATAAAAACGGTACCTTATCCTGCAAAAGATACACAGAATTTCACAAACTTACTACAGAGAGAATATCAAGCTCGAGGCAGCCAAGGACACCAACATATTGAAGAGCACAATCCAAAATACCATGCCTTGCAATGAGATAACTCTCAACTTGACCTAAAACATCAGAAGGAACGCCAAAACAGAGAGGGGCATCAAAATCCTCACATGGAACAAGCAGCAGAAATTACACCATACCTATCCAACCAAAGTCACACAAACATCAACAACCATCCCCCGCACATGAAAATCAAAACTAGCAAAAACACTAACCAAAACAGCGAAAAAGACTTCGATTTCTCCGTATTTGGGACGACCATGTAATCAATCCAACGAACTGGCCAATCGCCCAAATGAAAAAACCTTAAAAAACATGAGCTCCTCCCCAATTCAAACGACAACAACCAAAAAGGACCAGATATTGTGCTTACAGATTAGGGTTTTCTCGTGGCTGGGAAAAAGACGCTAGCTTTCTTAGCGGGTCACCTCAGGAACGTCCTTCGCACGACGAACGCGACGCCAGATTGATAAACACAACCAAAATTCTGGAGATAGCAATGATTGTGCCCCCACGGGTAAGATCGAAGAAATTGACTTATGGGTCTTCAATCCACTCTTATAGGTAAGCCTCGACAGCCATGGGAAGATCCTCGGACTCTGACACGGCGTCGTCGCTTGCTTGAGATATGTTCACACGGGACTTCGGCAACAAGTGACCTCCCAAAAGAATTGAGAAAATTTGAAATAAGAGCTCAAAATGTTATTATTTGAGAGTGGCTTTGACTATTTTGAATAGGGTTTGGCCTCGTCGGCAGGCTGTATATTTCGACGAATCAAAGTTAATTTTTTCCAAAAATAATTTTAACCTAATTTTTAGTAAATCAAATAAAAAACAAAAATACTAAAGTTTAAAAAAAAAAAAATACAAGCTGCATTCTGCCTCTCGTCTATGGCCGAGGCTCTACCGACGGTGGAGCAATGTCCCAGGAGGAGGGTCTAGCCCTCTTGCCTGGGTATTTTTCTTTTTATGTTTTTTTTCAAATTTTAGCCTTTTTTTTTTGAATTTGTCTTTCTCTGGATTTTTTTTTTACTTTTTATCCTAATTTAATATATTTTGTCTAAAAACTAGGATTCGAATCAAAACAACATCATTTTAGCACTTTAGTTAACCTTAGCACCACATAGGACACCATGTAGAAGAGATTAAATATTAAAAAACTCACGTGAACATTTTTTTAAAATAAAATTGGACGGAGTTAGCGAAAAATCAAGTCCTAAGAAAGGGCCGATCTTGCCTGTTGTCGACAAGTGTCGCTTAGACAAGGTTGACCCTCACTCGTGGCTTTCAGCGGAGGCCTTGCTTGGTCCTCTTCTGCCACCATCGATGGGCATCATCGCCTGAGATCAAACCACCACGAAAAGGAAAGAGAAAAACATGAAAGAAAAAACAAAGAAAAAATTAAAAACATAAGCAACAAAAATGCCATTGACTAGACGGTGAGGTTGTGCCCATTTTAAGATTGATATGGTCACTTCAAATCCTTATTTGAAATAACATCCATTTTTATACCCTTATTTGATAAAATGATGCACTTCGTGTCTTCATTTTGAAACTTCCAAAGAATTTGCAAGAGCAAACTGCGAAGGGCATCATTGCTCGGAGAAATGTATCCTCAATGGGTGGATATTGGCGCAAATTCATTCAAAGAAGGGTAAGACATGGAATTATGTTCCGAATAATGGTAGAGGAATGTGTATAGAATTGGGGGTCTATACACATTACTACTACCGACACTAATTAAGGGTTAGTAATCAAGCCGGTCAATATGGGAAATATCTCGAACTACCCCGAATTGGCAGGTTCACAAGGCGATCATCTTATTCCTCGTTCTAAAAATAGGAAACTGCCTAACTGGTTCAGTTCCCAATTCTATAGCTGGAATCGGTCAATTCTACTTGAAATCGAGAACTTTGCATATTCCAAGTTCCCTAGGTAGCACCCGCCCATCAAATCAATTTGAACTAATTTACCCCGATTCATTTTATCTATTATTAAAACAAAAAACCATAGTTGAAATTGAATATGTTTGACATATCCTCCAGTAGAAATATTTATTCATTAAGATACATGCATATGTTATCTACAATACAAGTGAAATGAAAACAAATAAAAAAAAAAACACTCGCCGATTCATGATCAATAATGTTGGAGTGTGGTTCATGCTCTTTATCAATAGGAAAACACGAGGTCTTGCCTCCATCGTGAGGAGTAAGGTTCGGGGATCCATTAACAGGGTCTTAAGGCGACGATGTCCTATAAATTTTATAGTTTGAGCTCTGTTTTATTGGTAGTTTGGGTTTGAGCTAATTAATGACTATTGTTAATATATCTTTTTCTTTTTATAATTAAGAGTTGCAATAGAGAGGTAGGAGGTGTAATTATACCGAAATCCTCTATCATATATAATCTAGTTTAAGGGTAAATTAGGATAAAACTTGTATCTCGATTTCTCTTTCTCACCTTTACTTCTTCTTTTTTTTTGCACAAACTCACTTTACTTTTAATACCTTTTGTTTTGCGCTTAATCCTAACAAATAAGGCATGTTCCCATTTCAAAACTAGTAACCTACCCTGATACCGAAATCAATCGACCTTAGCACATAGGGTCGTCGACATGTGAATTATGATATCGTTGTATCGAATTCTCACCAAGTTTGACTAGTTGAGAAATTGAATAGAGTAAATGGTTTTTTTTGGGCCGATCCGACCCACCAAGTCCACCCACTTGACCCGGACTGCATTGGACCATGTCTAATCTAACTAAAATTTCATTTTGGACATAACAACGCACGGACCTACACATAAACATCCTTGACTCAAACGTGGGCCTAACATAAGCCCAAGGGCCTTCAATGTTCGGATGAGGAGATCGTTCTTTCCTCGTATAAATTTTGTGCAGAACTCGGGACAACGGGCATATGGCTGACTAGAAACTCGAGAGGTATCAAAATGAGAAATAGAAGCTTCCTCAGCTCTCGAATTCGCTCCCGACACGCAATCCGACAAGATCTCATGCCTCGACAAGATTACATTGTCGATCCCTTACAAATCATTAAAAAAGCATATAAAATCTTCCGACGCGTATAAATTTAGGTAGAAAGGAAGATGAAAAGATCCAACTTCTTATTCGAATTTCCCGTTATCTAAATCGAAGTAGTACGGAGGGATTTGACTGCATTAATTCGGTAAGTTTTTATGACTGATTACTTTTAGAGAGTTGCGCTATTTTTGCGTACTTCCCAAATAAAACCACGCTCCCTTTTGCAAAGAGCGGATCTTAAATGCGGTGTATTTTAAAGCAACATCTACTGTTCTCCTTTCATATGCACCTAAGGACTATTTTAAATGTCGAGTACATTTTGGCTTATTAATTCTAGACAAGTTTAAGATTTGATTGCACTTTTTAAAGGTTTCAGGATCTCTCGCGCGCACTTATCTAAAAAAAAAAAAAACTTCGCTCGTCTTGCAAAAGAACGGAACTTCAATGTCGGCGTGCTTCAATAGTAGGATTTACCATTTCCTTTGGCCGCCTCTATAGGAAAAACTCTCGATCTCGCAAGAGAGGGGAAGACGGTCTTCGAAACGACAATTTGAGGTCACTGGCCGAACATGCCGTGTGAGAACAAAAGTCTGTACAGAAAGGAGGAGACTCGCGACGTCAGTTAGAAAGTCACCCTACGGCAACCCAAAGCTTGTGCTCATGCCAACCGACACGATTTTTCACGTGCACATTTGTTAAATGAGGACAAAATAATCTGTGATCTTTATTTTTCTGTCATTTTTCCACAGGCTCGTGACGCGTGCCAGTTGCCACTTTATTAAATGAGCAAACAACGATAATCCAACGATAGTGGAAAAAAAAAAGGGCATAAAATTCGAGATATGGTAATATCCATACAGTACACACATCCCCAGTGCATCCCACTTAGGGTGCAAAATTAAAATTCACCTTTGTATGATGGGCCGCATTGAACATTCAAATCACAAATTCCACCATTCAGGACGCCCTGGGAACAGCAAATTCGTTGCATGGCAAGCCATCCTGTGGATAAAATCCCGGGAATTTTTGGGCAAACTGAACTTTTAAGCGCATTTATAAATTTTTTTTCTTGGAAAAGACTAACCAATCGATCTTGAATTTACTGCGTGGGTGCCAATTTTAGACCATACACTTTCAATTTAGCCAATTTATCCCTCATATCTTCGTCCAAATTCAGCGCAGTCCTTTCGGTCAACCGAGAATCGTTGGTTGACAGGGAAATCGATCGAACGACTGTATTGAAATTTTGCAACAAAATTTACCACTCAAGTGATGAAATGAAAAGGTTTTGTAGTCCTCTTCCGTTCAGGCCGAAAATGTTTGGTTGGATCGCCACGTTGGCGATTTTCAAAGAAAATCGATCGGAATGACTTTATTGAGATTTTTGCGTACAAAAATTTAAGACTCAATTGACGAAATGAAGAGGCTTTGCAATGAATTGACATCCGTACAATTTGGACATTTTTCTACTCCTCGAGTTTTTTTCTTAGTATCTACAAAAGTGTTAAACAATCATCTTAATGCCACCCCCCTATCTCTCAGAATTAATCCAGGATTTTAGGAATACTACCCGTCGTGTTATTATTTATAGCAACGAATGGGGCTATAATCAACAAACGAAAAGCCAAATGGCTAGCAACGACAATTAAGGTCAAGACATAAAGCAACCTTTGTCGTATAAAATATCCTTCGTCGTCACATCATTCCAAGGATTTCAAAACGGCATGATTGTTTATCGATCCTATGTTTATATTGTTGGTATCATTGTATTAATTTTTTTTTTCTTGTCTTTTTGCACCTAAGAATTAGGTGCAAAATAATTAAATTCAATTGGCAGCACACTTCCGGTCTTTCTATTACCGGTACGCAAAACAGAGATGAGATAAGAATCGACTTTGGGCTCACATGAATACGCCCTCGAATGTGGAAACGTGGCATAACTCCAATGACTAACCTTAATATTAAACCAACAGCTGATCTTTTAGCCTACAAACTGACCGGGGGGGGGAGCCTACAACTGACGAAAGGGCAAATCGGGGCCGGTCTTGATTCGACCACTCGATCGAAAGCATGCCCCCCTCCGCACGTCGTCGTCGTCGACATCATCACCCGTCGTACAAGGGTTTTTCCGGGGTCGTGCTCGATCCGAGTTGGCACCACCGATTCGCACATGTGAGTCTAGGCCGTTCTGCGCAAGCTGTCTTCCCCCTCTTTTGGCTTAGGTGCCAAAGCCCAATTCCACGCACGACGTGATCGTCACGCTAGCAAGTCTTGAAATTAGCATTTAGGAAGAACGACACGAACTTTTTCACTTCATGTGCAATATCGCTCCTTACTTTTAATTTGTTCAATATGATTTATAAACTTTAATCCAATGTGTAATATGATCCATGAACTTTTGATATGTGTTCAACTTAGCTCCTAAAATATATTAAGTTATTCGATCTTGTGTCCTAGATTTGAATTGATTAAGGGATAACTTTGATATTTTCATATAATTTAGGGGCTAAATTGAATAATTACTAAAAATTTAGGAGCTACATTAGACGAAATATAAGTTCATAGACCACATTGAATAGATTACAAATTCAGAAATGTCATTGCGTAAGTAAATTAATGGATCAATTGTGTAATTATCCTAACATTTATTATTGAGTTTTCTCTTTTTATCTATTAATTCTTTTGGAGGTCGAAGTGCACTGACATGTTCTTGAATTACTCGTTTAGGGTCAAAGTCAACTTCGAGAATGTGTAATGGGGAAAAGATGGGGTTTGGGTTTTGTGGGTTCTGGAGCCGTTTCCCCATCGTTCATTTATGGCTTCCAGCGATTGATTGAACGAGACTTGCACGATGTGGTGTGGAAGCTCACGAAGGCAAACGACTCGTGTTGGCATGAAACACACTCCACGCTACAGCAAGTCCAAACGATTCAACAGCTTTTGGTCATGGTCATTCGAGCACAGCGATACGCATCCGTTAGCCAACATGTGTTTATTCACATAACAGTCATCCTATCGCGATGTGACTACAAGAGATGACGTCGATTTGCTGACTTTTTCAATTCCTAGGTTGAAGTAATCTTTGACGGTTGGCGTAGTTGTTTTGGGGGGGGGGGGGGGGGGGGGGGTACCAAGGGCATTTTGAGCTTGGGACAATTTGAGGCCACATCTTCAAATCCCACAACCGAGTGCAAACTACTACATGCAACAGATCATATGCCTAGGTTGAAGGCTTGAAATTGACAAATTCACTGAGCTGTGTCTCCCAGATTGGGCCTAATGTATATGAATTTGTCAGTTCGCGATAGGAGGTCTCAAGAATAGTCGAGCGCAGTCTTTATAAGTAAACGACCTCCTCTAAATCTGATGACAAATATTGGTTTGGATGAGCTCGGGATTGCCGAGCCTATGATCATATTGAGTTGGTTTTTTGTTTCCCTTTTTGTTAATTGCTCTCGATTTTGTTAGTTTCTCAGACTTGCATTCACTTCTTCCATTGGGTCGACATAAGATCATTTCGAGTCTGCATGGCCATGATGTTGGGATTTTATTAATCAATTTTCGATCATAGTAAAGTAATCGAAAAGATTGAAAGCTCAATATCGTACGACAGATGAAAATCAAAGTCCAGTGACAACGGGAATTTACGTCGCACGTGCTAAAGCACCAAAGCACCCCCTCCACATAACGTCACCGCCGACATCATCACATGTTGTATGAGTTTTTTTTTTCTCGGGTTGTGCCCTATCTGATTTGACAATGCCGATTCGCACATGTGAGTCCGGGGATCAAACAAATTCTTAAAGAAAAAAGTATCCCCAAAGTATCTTGAAATTTTTTTATTTTCGAGGGCTTGCTTAAGAATAAGAAAAAAGAATCTCATGTAAATACCATGGAATATAACCTCATCCCATAAAGAAGTAAATATCCATTCACCAAAATTATGGTATAAGGATACCAAAAAGTTTCAAACGATAAATCTGTTAGCTTATCAATTAAGGTTCCCATTTAAAAATCTCTTCATAACATCAATTTTCGGAAAGAAAAATATTCCTTCCGGTAGGACTTGCTCTAAAGTAGAAAGAATTTGGGCTGGTTGTTGACCAATGAAAAGAATGGGAATTGAAATGCAAAGCGGGATTTTCCATCAAAAAAGAGTAGCAAAAGAAAAAAACCGAAGAAAAGAAAACTTTTTTGCACAAGCTGGCTTCCCCCTCTTTCGTTTAGATGCCAAAGCCCAATCCCATACTCGATGTGATTGTCATGCTAGCAAGTCTTGAAATTAGCATTATGGAAGAATGACATAAACGATTCTTAAATTTTGATTTCATGTGCAATATCGCTATTTAAATTTTAATTTATTTATTATGGTTCATAAAATTTAGTCCAATGTGTAATATGATCATGAACTTTTGATATATTTTCAATTTAGCTCTTGAAATATATTGAATTATTCAATATTGTCCCTGAACTTGAATTAATTAAAGGATAAATCAGATATTTTCATATAATTTAGGGACTAAATTGAACAGTTACTACAAATTTAGGAACCACATTAAGCGAAATATAAGCTCAGGGACCACATTGTGCTAGAGTTTAGAATCGCATTGAACGGATTAAAATTTCAGAGATGTTATTGTATAGTTAAATTAATGGATCAATTGCGTAATTATTCCTAGCATTTATATTATTGGATTTTTTTATTTTTATCTATTAATTTCTTTTGGTGGTCGAAGGGCATTGGCATCTTTTTGAATTACTCGTTTTGGGTCAAAGTCAACTTCGAGGATTTGAAATGGGGAAAAGTTGGGGTTTGGGATTATGGGCTCTGGAGTCGTTTCCCCATCGTTCATTTATGGCTTGCGGCGTGGTTGAACGAGACTTGCACGATGCGGTGTGGAAGCTCGCGAAGGCAAACGAGTCGTGTTGGCATGAAACACACTACGCTACAGGGAGTCCAAACGATCCAACGGTTGTGGTTCATGGTCATTCGAGCACAACGGTACGCATCCGTTAGCCCGATCCGATCGTGCACAAACAACATGTGTCTATTCGCAGAACAGTCATCCTATCGCGATCTGACTCCGAGAGATGACGTCGATTTGCCAATATTTTTCAATTTCTAGGTGGAAGTAATCTTCGATGGCTGGCATAGTCGATTAAGGGGTGTCGAGGGCATTTTGAGCTTGGGACAATTTGAGGCCACATCTTCAAATCCCGCAATCGAGTGCAGAATACTACGTGCAACAGATCATATGCTAGGTCAAAGGCTAGAAATTTACAAATTCACCAAGCCGTGCGACCCTAGATTGAGCCTAATGTATATGAATTTGTCGGGTGATCTCACGACCAACCGGGCTAGACTTTATATAACTAAAAACCTCCTCTAAATCCGATGACAAATACCCTTCGAACCCATTGGCTTGGATAAGCTCGTGATTGCCAGGACTAAGATTATATTGAGTTGGCTTCTTTGTTTCCCTTTATGTTAATTGCACTCGATTTTGTTAGTTTCTCATACTTGCATTCACTTCTTCTGTTGGGTCGACATAACATCATGTCGGGTTCGAGAGGCCACCGCGTCGGCATTTTATTAATCAGATTTCGATCACAGCAAAGTAATCGAAAAGATCGAAGGCTCGGTACCGTACGACGGATGAAAATCAAAGTCCGGCGATAACGGGAATTTACCACGAGCATGCTAAAGCACCAAGGAAAGCACCAATCCTCATCCTTTAAAAGGCTAATGAAGCATCAAAGAAAACCTTAAATCCTCAGCCTTGAAGAGCCTTGGGCTCAATGTAGTGCACGAAACAAGATCCTGAGCAATCAAATTCATGCATTGTACTCCTCAAAAGGCCGACCCACCTCCAACCAAATAAAAAAATAAAAATAAAAATTGCGAATATCCATTTTTATTTAATAATTGAAATTCGCCATAACACGGATCACATGAGGGTGGGAGCTGGGGGGGTGGCGAAGTTGTGGCTTTCGTTCGCTCCCCCCCGTGAGATCTGAGAGATCTCGCCGTATAAGAGCGAGAACCCAACACCATCATCACCATCATCGCTACCAGAATCATCAATCATAATAACTTCCCTCTCTCTTTCTCTCTCTACTCTCTCTCTCCTTTTGGATACTCGCCTATTTTCTCGAACCTCCCATCCTTCCGTCCTCTCTTTTCCGTGCCGTCTCTCTCGATCGATCGATCTCGAGGCTCGATCTTGTCGAACCTCGTCCCTCTCTCTCTCTCTCTCTCTCTAACCAACGCGGAATCTGCCGGTGGAAAGAGGAATAGGGCGTTCTCCGATCTCGGCCATTGCGCTCTCGAGCCAGGAGGATCGCCTGCGGCTCGCCCGAGGCTTTCCGGCGTTTCGCCCTCGTTCCGCGCCTCGGTGACATGGAAGCGGAGGAGTAGCGGCGGCGGCGGCGGCGGCTCGAGGTCGAAGGTGAATTGGAGATTGATTGATTGGCGGAGCTTGATTGGAAGATGCTCTACCTGAAGCAGCCGAGCTCGGTGTTGTGCATGGGGAGAAGCGATAGCTGTCGTTTCCGTTGTTGTTCTTCGTTGTGTGGATTGGTTATACGGTGAAGGGCGAGGTCCTCGATCCCGCATCTGGTGCATGCTTTTCTGATAATTTCCCTGAGCCTGTGGCTCGGGGAAGGACCTGAACGGAGGTCAGGAGAGGTGTTTGCGAAGAATGGCTCTGTGTGCCGAGACTGAGAGCTCGTTTCGCTCTCACGAAGCCTGTATGCAGAAATTCAGGCTCTACGAGACTCGATCGGTAATTTATGTTCTCTCGTATGGGTCAGCTAAATTTGCTTTTAACCGAGATCATCTCAGTTTGATGTTATGTTCTTAGCTTTTGTGATGATTCCTCGGTACTTGTCGTTCACAGTGACTTGTTCTTAGTCATATCAGCTCGTTTCAGCTCAGTTTAGTTTGAGTTGCTGATGTTTATATTGATCGGGTCAGCCTTTAGTTGAGGGAAGCGGGTGTTAAGTTGGTTAGATTAGTTAATAACTTTTGAGGAAATCGAATGAACTTCATTTCAAAGTTGTTTAGTTGATATAGCAATGGGTTAATTGGATGATATCGGCTTCAGTTGTTTAACGGCACACACTAACAAGGAAGATGAGTGGTACAGGCGAAGATGATTGAGCTCATTAAGTGGAAAATACATTCATTCTTAGCTTTTCCTGATTGCTTCACGGGAGTTGAGATACAAGATGTTCAGGAAGAACCTGAATTAAATCACTGATCCCCTTCTCCCTTTTCCTCCGTTGTCACGAGAATTGCGATTTGGATAGCATTTTGCACTTGACAATGGCAATTCAGTTTCCATTATATAAGCAGCTTCTTGAAGTATTGTGAATCTGTGATGCTGATGTACATGCTTGCATGTGAATGCATCCAATTCAGATGCATTACATGATTGTATGTGGAATGCATACTCTGTTGTTTTAGCCCTGAGTAGGAATAATTTTCTGCAAACTAGGATTAGCTCTTTGTTTTTTCTATTTTCAAGTATCAAACAGCGAAAGCTTTTTGGCTGTCGAAATCCATCATTGTCGTATTCAAATACTTGTTTCCAGCACTACTTAGCTTCTGTGAACTGTTATGCTCATTAGCCCGCAATTCTGATCTGGAAGTTGGCAGCTAACTTACTGTTTCTGGAATTTTTAATGCTACAGATGTTCTACATGATAGGGAGGGACAAGAGTAGGACATATTGGAGAGTCCTTAAGATTGATAGACTGGAGCCATCCGAGCTAAACATTCTAGAAGATTCTACCACTTATACTGAGCATGAATGTTCGGACCTGTTAAGGAGAATACATGAGGGTAACATATCTACTGGAGGATTGAAATTTGTGACTACTTGCTACGGGATAGTTGGTATGTGAAATTTTTCTTGTTATAGCTGCATTACTCTTAGTCTGTTATTATCACAAGACAACTCACTGTCATCTTGTTACAGGGTTCATTAAATTCTTAGGACCGTACTACATGCTGCTTATAACAAAGCGAAGGGAGATAGGTGCCATCTGTGGTCATAGTGTGTATGCTATCTCCAAGAGTGAGATGATTCCTCTTCCAAATGCCACTGTTCGTTCCAATTTACCTAATTCGAGGGATGAAGACAGGTCAATTTCTACGCTGTGTGCACATGTAGATCTCATGGTTCTTTTGAAGGAAGTTGAAAAGAGACATTCCTCTAGTTTCTATTAAGAAGCGCATGCTATGTTTATGCTATGTTTGCTACATATATATACAAGTAGATACACGCTCATTATTCTATCTTTAGTAGTAACCCGACCTTGGTTGTCGGAGTCCTGACAGGTGGTGCTGTGGGTGAAAGGTGCTGTTTTATTGCACCTCAGCAGTTGCTGCTGCTATTGTTCAAACTACCATCTCCTCTGCTACTATAGTGTGTTCTTCTAGAAACTTTGGCCACCTAATTTTCTGTTTATGTGTTTCTTCCTTTCATGTATTAGATACAAGAGGCTCCTATGCACAATCGACCTCACGAAGGACTTCTTTTTTAGCTACTCATCCCATGTTATGCGTAGCCTACAAAAGAACTTTTGTGATAATGAGGCTGGGCACATTCTCTACGAGACCATGTTTGTCTGGAACGAATTCTTAACTCGGGAAATTCGGAATCACCTCAAAAACACGCTGTGGACGGTTGCTCTAGTGTATGGTTTTTTTAAACAGGTGAGGAATAAATATTGTTAACATGATATTTTATTCTAAGAATTGATGAGCTTTCCAAGTGTTGTCATTCAATTTTTTTTCTTTTTGTTGTTGAAAAGCTGCCATTATTGGTCTTCTTTTTTGACTTTCATTTGTCCCAACAGAGTTAAAAGATGCTGGTTTTACAATTATTGTGTAGACTTTGTTGCAATCATTGGCACCCTCCACCTTTTCCATGCTTTTAAAAGATTCTTATTTGACTTTCTTATTCAACTCATACTGATAACTCGTGGTATTTTGATTCTAGGCTACACTTTCTGTTGCAGGAAGAGACTTCACATTGACTCTTATTGCAAGACGTTCACGACATTATGCTGGCATGAGGTTGGGACTGTATACTGATGCTATTTCGATTTTTGTTCCAAATTCTTTGAGATACCTTCAGCCATCTGTAACATATTTTATGATGAGTTTTGCACCCTTTCCTCCTCATAGCAGATAACTTTTCGCCAGAATATGTGTATCTGGCATCTATTTTATCTCACTCAGTGCTCGTTCTACTTAACTCGTTAGGTACCTGAAACGAGGGGTAAATGAGAAGGGCAAAGTAGCTAATGATGTGGAGACAGAACAGATAGTGTATGAGGGTGTCCCTGCAAGCCTTCCTGTGCAAATAACTTCTGTTGTCCAGAATCGTGGGTCAATCCCTCTTTTTTGGTCACAGGAAACTTCCCGTTTGAACATTAAACCAGATATAATAGGTAGGCTCTAGTACTCAGTTTGGTTTAGTGGTGGTGCTTATATACTGTATATTTATGCTAACTTTTCCTGCATTCAGTGTCAAAGAAGGACCATACTTATGAAGCCACCCGACTTCATTTTGAAAATCTTGTCAGCAGATATGGAAATCCTATAATTATTTTAAACCTGATTAAGGTAAGTATGCGCCTTTCCGTTTATAAAGGGTCTAATTTTGTCGATGATACTTCTTAATGTTGTTGTTTCATTCTTTTTTTTTGACGTGCCATCATGTGTGTGCACTCTCTTCCTTTATTCTTTCTAAACATGCTATCAATATTGCAAAGTGGGGGACTTAAGTATGATCAAGTAGCTTGCCTTTTGCTTTTGTTTATATAACAAATGGAGCGCTTTTACTCAAATCATTTTCCCTTCATCCACCTCCCTGTTAATTCCCATTGCTGACAGACGGAAGAGAAGAAGCCCCGAGAATCTATTCTTCGTGCAGAGTTTGCCAATGCAATTGATTTTATTAATAAAAACTTGCCTGAGGAAAATTGTCTGAGGTTTCTTCACTGGGATCTCCACAAGCATTCTCGGAGGTGAACATTTCATGAGCTTGAGTCGTGGCCATTTTCTTATATTAATGTTCTTTCTTGTGAAATGTTATTTTATCTAAAAGTGTTTTTCTCCTCCTGTTTCGTCACAGCAAAGCTACAAACGCACTGTTACTTTTGGGCAAAGTGGCCACTTATGCGTTAACGTTAACAGGTTTCTTCTATTGTCAAGTATCCCCAGCTTGGAGACCTGATGATTGTCTGAAACAGGCTTCTCCAGGGTACGTGAAGGAACTGTCAAAGTTGCTTAAACATGTGAAAGATATTACTGAAACCATCATGAAGACAGTCATACTGTACAACTATAGCATCATTTTTTTTAATGCCAAAGCTTTTAGTTAGTAATATTTTCGTGAAATAGTGCTTATCATCTAATGCCATATTATTTGAGATGCGATCTTCTATATTTCTGGCTCTCTTGGGAGATGTGTGGAGAACAAGGATGTTGCTTTGCACTCCTTTTCTTTGCTTGATTCTGGAACTTTTAACCTCTCACTAAAGACCTTTTCCTTTGCCAAAACATAGACATGTCTTGTGGAGTTTTCTCATCATGTCACTTTATTGTATCACTATGAATATGCAAGCATGATTTTTCTGTTTGGGTGTTCGTCACTTAATGTGCTGAATTTGTTAATTCCTTATTACTTGTTTCATGTAAATCTAATAATCCATGGATGGGTAGGATGCATTTTCAATGTCATTCTCTGTTGTACTTCTCCAGTGGTTCTGATTTCCTCTTGGCATGTAATTGGTGCAAATGTGACGCAGGGAAGTTAATAATGGCGGCTTGACTTCAACGGATCTTGGTGAGAATGAAAATGACTTGGGAGATCTTTTAGAGAGAAAAACTAGTGAAGGTGACAACTTAATAAATGGAAATCATTCTGGAAAGTCTCCTATGTTCCAAAGAGGGGTACTAAGGACCAATTGCATCGATTGTCTGGATCGAACAAATGTTGCGCAATATGCATATGGATTGACTGCTCTAGGTCACCAACTTCATGCTCTTGGAGGTATAAACTGCCCCAAAGTAGACCTCGGTGCTCCTTTAGCTGATGAATTGATGGGTTTCTACGAGAAGATGGGGATACACTTGCTCATCAATACGGTGGCTCAGCGGCTCATAACAAGGTACTATAATCTAAAAGTTGCTTCCCTAGCATATGGTTCAAACCTTAATAAGGTGGTTCATCAAAGGATTTGTATGCATAAAATGTCTGTTTGACTGTATTCAGGCATTGCTGAGATTTTTGGAGGAATTTCCCTTTCAAATACCCTTTATCATTCTTTTCATTCTGGAACTTAGTCCACTGCTGGGATTAATGAAACTAATTTATATGCATTTTGCCATCACTTGCTTGTGTAAGTGGGGTGGAAGAAATAACGCATGGACATCTTAAATTAACAATGAACTCGGGCAAATATGAATTGTCTTTGCCTTTTCTGCATCAGAATCTTTTTTTGCTCCCTTTAAAATTGCTAACACTGAAGTTTAAACATTTTAAACTTTTGAGATAGCCTTATCATGAAATTCTTGAATTCAAGGGGAACTGAGACAATTTCCATTTTATGTATTCGGTAAATCATGGTCGCTCAGGGTTTTCATTAAGTCATGTTTGTGTTATTAAATGATCTCTACTCATTTTTCTACAACTTTCATCCTAGTATTCTTTGGTTACAGATTATTCCAGAAATTCCAACTATTCAGAATGTTTTACTTAAAATTTATCAAGGATTTAGCTTTTAGCACTGGGCAAATGCTGCTGCTTTCATTTCCAAAATGTTTGTGAATTTTACTTGTCTAACTTTGGCTATGCAGATATTTTCTGAGAGACGGGGTCAGTGGAAAGCAGCCACTCAATCGCAAGAGTTCTTCAGAACTTTGCAACGATATTACAACAATGCTTACATGGATTCTATGAAACAGGATGCAATTGATGTGTAAGCTTGTTTTAACATGAGTGTTTCTTTTTCTTTTTGCTCTATTAACGGCATTAGATGGATGATCGTTTTTAGTATTGTATGCCAATTGAATTGTGCTTTCCTTGCTAAAACTTGGATTCCTCATACCTCAAGCAGGGATGGAGCTGGAACATTTTGGCTGTGGGTGCATTAACATGATGATGAAAATTTATTTCAGATTAATTAAGATTAATGTACTGTATTCATCTCTAGAAATGCATCACACTTTAGAATCCGCCTAAACTTGGAAAATTGCAAATTCTAGACACAAATGCAAAGCATGATATGGGTTTTTATGGGATAATGTTATTGGGTTGAAATTTGGAGGGGCTAAACATAAACAACTCCCAAAGACATTCAATATTTGTCCGGAAGAAGTTATCATAACTATGAAAAATGTGAAGGTGTGGGGGCAGCTGCCCCTTCTATTGATGCCTTGGCGCCGTTCCTGGGCTCAATGATAATTTACTTCGACACTATTCTCAATAGTAAGTCTGATATGTCATGGGTGTACTCAACGTAGCTTTCTTTTTTACCATTATTTATGTGCAGAATGATTTTTTGGTCTTCTGGAAGAAATTCATTTGGTGGGATGTTTTATCTTATGAAGTTTATATCTGAACAATTTTGCCAGATTTTTGGGGAATTTCCAGCCAGAGATTGATAAGCCTGCAGTCTGGGAGCTGGATTCTGAGCAGCTCTCTGATTCTGGGAGGAATGGAGAGGAGGATGTCAACAAAGATGGAAGGTACTTGTTTTTTGCTGGCCTAATGCAACTGAGCTTATAGTTGGCAGCTTTAGAGTAATGTGTATTATCGGGATTTTGAATCTCTTTTTTCAGGTTCGTAAGCGTTGTAGATTGGATAACCACATATCTTGAATTCATGAATCTATATTACGCTAACCATTGTGTTTTGGTAATGACTTACCATTTCTCATCATGAGGAGAAAGATCAAAAAGTATGTTAAAATGTAATGTCTTACAGCCATGTAGTGCACGCGTAGATAATACCAGCGGGGTGTGTTTCTTGCTAACAGATTCCCTCTTAGAAGTTGAAGAATCTTAGTTCCACAAACTTCCATGTTTGTGGTACCTTGGCATTTTATTGCGTTAGAACTATTAGACAAATAATGTGGTGTTGCATCATGGCAGTTGGAGCATGGGATAAGATGATTATGCTGTACAGTCAATCACATAGGATGTGGGTTATGCATTTAGTTGGTTTACTATTTTGGATAATGGTATGATTGGAAGGCTTTTCTTCCGCTGTGGGTTAAGTTATGTGTATCGTGTTAACCATTGTGCAATTCTCAGAGCTTTCTTGTCAACAATTTTTTAGAATTGAAATATCCATTGTCTACATATTTTCTAGATTGTCCCATGTTATTGTCAAATCAAATTAACTGACTCTCCAAAGCTGGAGTAGAGCGACCAGTGATACTTTTATAGTAATACTAGTGGTGGCACTGGCGGCAGCGGTGAAAATAGTTACTACTTTTCTAGAATTTGCAACTTTATTCTGGGTAGGGCGTTGTCTATATTATTCTAGTTTTATCTTCTGCTATGTTAGAGTTTGTAATTGGGTCGATTTGGTTGCATATTCTCTCTTTAGAATTGAACTGCCAAAATTTGGGCCTTCTCCCCCCTTTGCTTCTAGTTCTCCTCTTCTTTCTTTCTTTCCTCCCTTTTTTTTTTTTGGTTTGGTGGGGGGGGGGGGGGGGAGTCATTTTCTATGCACCAGCTCTGGCTTTAATCTTTCTTGAGTAAAAGTAATTCGTGCTGGAATCTAATTGTCATTGTGAGAGAACGGGTGAGCAGAGGGGTTGGGGAAGCCTGTGATGTATTTTCAGTTAAATTTGGTGGATAACTGTTCTCACAGTCCTGACTTTTGTTATCTGCTAATTTGATAGCGATGATTATGAGTTTGATTTGATTGTTAAGGACTATAATGTTTCTAGGTCAATTTTCAAAAGATGCATGTCAGATGGAAATATTCTTCGAGAAACAAGGCCGTTGATGTCAGCCCCAAAGATTGAGCCGGAGAGGATTTGTGGTTCAGTTTTACCTGATCGATCAGAGGAAGCTAGGAGAGCACTCAGTGAGTCATCACCTGACATTTCAACCTCAGAGAGTGAAATAACATTTTCGAGGTTTGGCTATTTCATCTTTTCCTTGCACGTCTTACATTTCCATCTAAATTGTTCGGTTGGTTAGGATACTACTGATGCACAACAGCTAAAGAGAAGTCAATTTTAATTTGCCTTCTGCTGGCTGTGGATGCTAGAATGAGTTTGTTCTGATAGACTGAGCTGTGTTGCGAAGTATGGGGTGTTCTCTGGTGCATTGTACAAAATCTATGGTACTACATAATGCATTACCATATGCCATCTGTGTGACTTCATCTGCTGTGTCAAGTTAGGGCATCTGAAGATTGTTTCCATCTTTTTATCTGTGCCCTAGGGTAGTTGTTCCTTGAGGATTTTTCACCTGGGCTTTTTCAAGAACACTAATTTTGTGGCGTTTTATTGTGGGATTGATGCTGGGACATTAAAAATGTTGAGGCGGGGAGGTGCTTTAGTGAATCTCTCTTCTTGAGGTTTTCATTTGGTTTCAAATACAAAATTAGAAAACTAACAAAGAAGGCCCTTTATTAGGTCCTATGCTTTAGACTTTGTTTGTTTCGCTGGAAATGAATGATTTGGAAAGCATTTTCCTAGAAATGATTTTGCTTGTATCTCTTGAAATAATTGATCAATTTTTTTCATTTTACAATAATTTATATCTAAATTTTTTCATGGATGATGAAAATATATTTAGTTCATTCATTTTTGTAACCAAAATGAGTGATCATTTTTAGAAAAATATTTTTCAAGTCATTCATTTTATGCGAAACAAATGGGCCTTAGTTGACTTTTTTTTTAAAAAAATAGATAAAATGAAATTCTTTTATTGGGACTCAAACCCAGGTCTCTCGGGTGAGAGCCGAGCAGTCCAACCAAATGGACTACTATGGAAGATTCTCGTTGTGCTTAATATTGGACATAATGGATTTTAGGCAAAGAAAGTAAAGTTTATGCAAGCAGTCCCTTTTAATGCTATGTAGACATGTGTCTACATGATCTAGATGGGATTAGAAGCTTTATGTGTCATAGTGATCCTCCCTACTATCTTGATGTGTTCACACATTAACTGTCCCTCTTCCACACGTGCCATCTGGGGCAATGCTTTGAAGGGTCTGGCTAGGACTTCATGTGTGATTGTGTGCTAGTTGCCAAATGACAAGTGGCAAAACCTTTATCCATGCTTAAAATGCATCTTTGTTTAGGTACACCCCTTCAATGCCTCGGAGACAGCTATTTGGAGATGTACAGCGAGAAAACAATCATATCTACTACTCTGAATATGGAGATGCATCAAATTACTCCAACTTTGTTGATCTAGATTGTCTCTCGTCATCAGGAAACTCATGCGAGGAGGAGCCTTACGAAAGGTAAATTCATGTACTTGGAGATTCAAGGTTGAAATGTTAGAACACAAGATGAAAAAGATTAATTGATAAGTGGATTCTTGATAAGTTCCTCACCTAAGAAAGGGTTATTTTGGATGATATTAGCCACATTGGCCTACGTGCTTGCGCCAAAGTAGCGTCACAAGTTGTAAGTATGTTAAAATTTCACAGCAAGGACTTCTTACACGTCTCTCTTTGGCAAACTTTGGTGTCTTTTGAAGTGTTATTTCTATTTCGTTTATGCTATGTATTGTTCTTGGCGTCAGACAGTATAGCTACAGAAATATTTACTCCAACACGCCAAATGTAAGGATGTATGTGCTCTCTTGTTACTACAGATTTCCATCTCCGACTCTTGGTCAGTTTACTTTTTAAGTTGGATGTGATCTGAATATATAGATTCAGTATGGAAGAACTGTTTGTTAACAAAGTCATCTATATAGGTCATCAATACTCACAATCTCTCCAGTTGCTGGATTGTCATCCGAGAATGTCATGTGTGGAATTGGGGCGACCCCATCTACAAGTGATTCCAGCGTGAAGGTCAGTGCCCTTCCTCAAGATTCTAGCAACAACTTTTCAGAAATCAGCTCTTGCTGACTCTTACCGGTGAGACACCATTTAAATGTGATTTTCAATTCTGAAACATTCCAGTAGTAGGGCACAAATGACTTCTGCTTGCAGGACTCAAACGTGCTCTATGTACCTTAGCTTAGAATAATGGACATATGTTTAACTAATCTTTTGTCCAGATATGGTCTTTACTTCAAACAATGTAGAATTGATAGATATGTGCTCAGGGATGTGATATTCATCTGAAATGGAAAATTTCTCAGCCTCCAATGAGTGGCTCTTGTTACACTGTACCTGTCCAGCTGTTGAAAGTTTACTGAGATTACGATCCTTATATTTTTTGTATATTGGCCTCTTTTGCCTCATTTATTATACCTTGAAGACAGATGAGAATGGTTAGTTCTTACAACAATTAAGGGTTCAAATTGTGAGTTTTCGAATTAAAGCTCACAACTTCAATGTAAAATAGTTTACTGGCTTTTTGTAATAATCTTATTTGTGTCAAATTTTATGAACCTTCTGGAACAAGAAGTTAATATCATTTTAGATAAATTTATGGGGTTCAGTTACTGCTTTTTTTATTTTATAGATTGTATTGAATTATTCACGTAATAAATTGGTATGCTCTTGTCTAGTGTAATGGCTCAATTAATGGCTAGTAGTATGCTCCGGTTGACCTAATTATTTCAATTCCCTTGAGAGTTGAAACTACCAGCCCGAGAGCCATCTAGAGTTAATTGTGATCTATTTGGAGCATCCCCAATCACGCAAATGGAGCTTGACAGTAAATCTAATAAATGAAACGTCATGAAATGGTCTGATCAGTGGACAGCATGTACGGGCATGGATGCGCTTGGAGTACACCCTGTTCCTGTTAAACATATGATCATTTGGTAAACAGAAGTTCTATATTCTTTGGAAATGCCAGTGCTTGCTTGGACTCTTTGACCTTAAAATTGTTCCAATGCTGATTCTATCGAGCCAATCCTAACAGTAGGTGATATTGGTTGGTGGGTGTTTTGTCAAGTACTTGACTTATTCATTCTCGCCATGCAACTGTGATGGTCCTTGGAACCTCTTTAGCATGCAATGTGTGACGGGGGTTATCAGTAATGTCTGGCTGAAAAGGGTAAGGGACGATTTGCTTTTCTCTTAAGTCTGCTTGTCCTTTCAGACAAGGGATTTATTTTATTTTATTTTATTTTATTTTAATCCTATTGTCTGGGAAGAGAACCCTTTTCGAACCAGTGACCATTGCTCTTAAAAAATCATCGTGCCATTTCATAACGAGGAACTATTCGACTTTGTTCTAAGTAAGAATAGTATTACTTCTCTCTCCAGGGAAGGGAGCATGCTGCAACTGAGCTATCGAATCGTAACTCCCATGCTTCTGATGTGTTGGAGGAATTTCCGGATGGCTTTGTACAATGGGTAACCAATGGCGAGGCACTCGGCCACTGAAGCCCAGCTGATTCCCTCAAGGTTCTTCTTGTGTCCTGTTTTTGTGAACTTGGGAGTTAATGCATCGAATGGATGATATAGGACTATCCCGAACACGACGAGTCGGGAAGAAAAAGGAGGAAGAAACGGATTGGCTTCACTATTTTCGTTAGTCCTGGTTGAGTGACCTGATTGATTAGTACAAGAGTAAATAGCAACGGCTAGAATTCTTTCTGGAGCTCTTCTATTTTGTCTACTTAACAAATTTCATCCAGGGACTCGGCAGGTCGAACTTGTAAATATCTGTCTGCTTTCACTTTGTGAGCTCCGCTTCTTTTTAAGCTGCAGATAATTGATTCTTTATTCCTTGATGATCCACTTTCGCTACGCGTGCCTTACATTGCAAAATTTTATCCGTCAGGAGGTACTAGATAGCCTCTACATTTGTAAGAACTCTCGACCGAGGCATGTGCATGTGAATTGCAGTCCATCTTCATTCACGTCCTATTATTATAGTCACCGTCCGGATGGACACACAATCCCGAGAAACCAATTGCGTTTTACCAGTCAGATATGATGTTCCTATCTTGTGATAATTCCTTTTTTTTTTTTTTTCCCTGAGAAGGACCCTGGCTGAAGCTGGGCCTTCTCTTTCCAAGCCCTGTCACCGAATCTCTCTGCTCCTTTCCCTCCTCCTTCCCCCGTCCGTTTTTCTTTTTCGTGTCGTCTCGATTCTGCAGCTAATACAGATCGCCCCGGAGCTACACAAAGTGAAAGCAGCACAGATATTTCACAAGTTGTTCGAACCTTGCCGAGTCCGCTGGGGATAAATTTGTTAAGTAGACAAAAATAGAAGAGCTCCAGAAAGAATTCTAGCCGTTGCTATTTACTCTTGTACTAATCAATCAGGTCATCAACCAGGACTAACGACGAAATAGTGAAGCCAATCGTTTCTTCCCCCCCCTTTTTTCTTACCGACTCGTGTGTTCGGGATAGTCCTATATCATCCATTCGATGCATTAACTCCCAAGTTCACAAAAACAGGACACAAGAAGAACCTAGAGGGAATCAGCTGAGGCTTACAGTGGCCGAGTGCCTCGCCATTGGTTACCACCCATTGTACAAAGCCATCCGGAAATTCCTCAACACATCAGAAGCATGGGAGTTACGATTCGACAGCTCAGTGTGCGCATGCTCCCTTCCCATGGAGAGAGAAGTAATACCTCATTCATACTTAGACAACAGTCGAATAGTTCCTCGTTATAGAAATGGCACGATGATTTTTTAAAGAGCAATGGTCAATGGTTCTGTGAAAAGGGTTCTCTTCCCAGACAATAGGATTAAAATAAAATAAAATAAAATAAAAATAAATCCTGATCTGAAAGGACAAGCAGACTTAAGAGAAACATGCAAATCGTCCCTTACCCTTTTCAGCCAGACATTACTGATAACCCCAGTCACACATTGCATGCTAAGAGGGGTTCCAAGGACCATCCACAGTTGCATGGCGAAGAATAAGAAACAAAAAAAAGACATAACTAATAAGTACTTGACAAAACACCCACCAACCAATATCACCTATGTTAGGATTGGCTCGAATAGAATCAGCATTGGAACAATTTAAGGTCAAAGAGTCCAAGCAAGCACTGGCATTTCCAAAGAATATAGAACTTCTGTTTACCAAATGATCATATGTTTAACAGAACAGGGTGTACTCCACGCGCATCCATGCCCGTACATGCTGTCACTGATCAGACCATTCATGACGTTTCATTTATTAGATTTACTGTCAAGCTCCATTTGCGTGATTGGGGATGCTCCAAATAGATCACAATTAACTCTAGAGGGCTCTCGGGCTGGTAGTTTCAACTCTCAAGGGAATTGAAATAATTAGGTCAACCGGAGCATACTACTAGCCATTAATTGAGCCATTACACTAGACAAGAGCATACCAATTTATTACGTGAATAATTCAATACAATCTATAAAATAAAAAAAGCAGTAATGAACCCCATAAATTTATCTAAAAATGATATTAACTTCTTGTTCCAGAAGGTTCATAAAAATTTGACACAAATAAGATTATTACAAAAAGCCAGTAAAACTATTTTACATTGAAGTTGTGAGCTTTAATTCGAAAACTCACAATTGAACCTTATTGTTGTAAGAACTAACCATTTTAATCTGTCTTCAAGGTATAATAAATGAGGCAAAAGAGGCCAATATATACAAAAATATAAGGACGTAATCTCAGTAAACTTTCAACAGCTGGACAGGTACAGTGTAACAAGAGCCACTCATTGGAGCGCTGAGAAATTTTTCCATTTCAGATGAATATCACATCCCTGAGCACATATCTATCAATTCTACATTGTTTGAAGTAAAGACCATATCTGGACAAAAAGATTAGTTAAACATATGATTATTCTAAGCTAAGGTACATAGAGCACGTTTGAGTCCTGCAAGCAGAAGTCATTTGTGCCCTACTACTGGAATGTTTCAGAATTGAAAATCACATTTAAATGGTGTCTCACCGGTAAGAGTCAGCAAGAGCCGATTTCTGAAAAAGTGTTGCTAGAATCTTGAAGGAAGGGCACTGACCTTCACGCTGAATCACTTGCGATGGGGTCGCCCCAATTCCACACATGACATTCTCGGATGACAATCCAGCAACTGGAGAGATTGTGAGTATTGATGACCTAATAGATGACTTTGTTAACAAACAGTTCTTCATACTGAATCTTATATATTCAGATCACAACCAACTTAAAAAGTAAACTGACCAAGAGTCGGAGATGAAATCTGTAGTAACAAGAGAGCACATACATCCTTACATGGCGGTTGGAGTAAATATTTTC
>JAGVVM010004538.1:0-33249 GCA_019149425.1 Psidium friedrichsthalianum | reverse complement strand
AAATCCTACTGTAGGAGACATGGGTTAAAGAGGAGTGAAATCATATCCGAATAACTTGGAGAATTACAGCTGGAGTATGCCGATTGTTGATTGTCTGGAAGGAAAGTCGGTCCCTCATTAAATGGCCGCAAACGGCAAACCCTAGGTTGGGGGGGGGGCTTTCTTATGGCTGAACCCTGGAGTTGAAATTTGTCGTATGATAGGCTAAGGGGTAGGGGATGGCATCATTAACTGCATGAGATGGAGCGGTCCTACGAGTCGTGTGAACAGTCTCAAGTGTGTCATCCTTGTGCGGCCCACTAGATGCTGTTAAAGGTGCTGGTTCGGATGGTGGAATCATTGCTATCCGTCTCTCCTCATTGAAGGCGTATAACATTGCCTTAGCTATCCTCATCATATTCCACATGTTCTCCCGAGTTGGATTGGAACATAATTGAAAATTTTGTTCCATGCCATCAGCCTGTTCATAAAATCAAAGTCTACAGAAGTTATCAAATGCCAATAACTTATGTTATTAAAAAAAATCAATGAAATAAAGTAAACTTATTTGCACGTACCGCAACACCCATTGCAACTCCCTATAAGAAATCCACCTCCGCGTGTGTCTACAGTACCATTCAATATATTGCGAATGATAGGGAAGTGGCTCCGTTGCATGAATACCATGGACTATATAGTCAAGACGATTGTTCCATATATCAATCCATTGTTTATGTAAATCGACCCAATTCATTGTAACTGGCCTTAATTCAATATCGTGAAAGGTTGTATGATTACATGGATGAGTAGGTATCGACTGCTGCATACCAAACTGACAAAGTACTCGATCTGCATAATGTCACTCAACGATGTGGAAACAAATGAGTGGGGCACGAGCCCTCCAAACGTGTTGTCCCTGTTGGTAGTAATCTGGTAAGGTCTGGACAATATCATTGTAGGGCTCCAAGTAATCTGTTATCATATTAAAACATATCAAATTAAACGAGGAATTAATTTAAAAGCCAACATTATATTGAACTCGTCGGTTGATATCATTACTTACATCTACAAATGCCATTCTATCAAATTGGTAACGCAGATGTGGCAAAGTATGTGTAGGGATCCTTGTGATTTGTCGGGCTTGACTCCAACTACATAAACAAAAAAAAACAAGAACAATTACATATATATACATATTGTATGCAATGAAAAAATTTATGACTCGTGAATTGGAAAAGCAATAGATTATATACCGACTACTAAGAGGTGCATGTGGTAAAGGATCACGGTTTTCGATGGATGGGGAGACACAACTAAAGCGATCCCACGCCCAAATCTGCCAAACATGTATAGCACCACCGATTTGGTGCATTAATGGTTTGGTCGCACTGCATAACTCCCGATACAACCATGCAAGTGCTGCTGAACTCAGCTGTACGGCGTAGCATCCTCAAGGTCCTCTAATAGTGTAAAAAAAATCAAACTAACCCTGACACCTGATTTGTCCGAAAAGATAGATCCTCCAAGCAATCGGAGAATGAATGCCTTAGCATGCTGTAATATGATAACCTCATCGGCATCGTTAGGAATTACACCGAACTATTCTCTAAGCCAGCTTAATTTTACCACGGAACCACGCAACTCGGGTGGGCGGTCACCAAGTAGATCCTTACAAAGAGTGCCCTAATTCCTTTTTGTTAGACTAGTAATTGCAGCTCCATTAGTGGGAAGCCCTGTTAGAACCCCCATATCTTGTAGCGTGATCATGCATTCACCTTCTAGCATATGGAAGTTGTGAGTCTTGGGCCTCCATCACTCGACCAAAGCTGTAATCAAATGCCAATCAACTTGCCAAAATCTCATCAAATAAACTCCGTAAATTTCGAATTACGAATGTACTGTACTATGCGATCATCAAATTTATCTACATGTAGCGTTGATGCACTTTGTTGACATCTCAGAACTTGATTTTCATCTAGCTGTAAAATGTTACATTTATCGTTAGTATAAATTTCATTACGATACAGCTATTACAAATGACAGATCAAATGCTAAATGGGATAAATTACCTCAGCGTCCCATATGGCTTGTGATCTATGTTGGCCTTGCTGTGTTAGTAGCGAATCATTCTGAGATCCTGGCTGAATGTAATTCCTCTGTGCCAGTCCACAAATGGAATATAGGAACTTAATAAATATCGCACAATTGTGATATAACCTCGTCATTTGTGTGAGAATAGCAAGGTAAGATAGAGAGTTTGGCAAATTGAACGAAGCGAAACACATACCTTGAATGAAATAAGTAAGTGCAGAAATTGCGCGCTTGCATAAAGTTAACACACAGTAGCCCTTGCTTTTTTGCTTTGCTTTACGTGAATTTGTCTGCAAAAAGCAGGTGCACAATGTGCACTCGCCAATTGCAGACGGGCGCTTGCTTTTTGCAGGCTTCGTCTACAATTGATGAGGCCTATGCAGGTACCCAATAATGGGCGCTTGTATTTTGGGCGTTCACAAAATGCAAGCGTTCATTATTGGGCGTCTACATAAAGCAGTCGCACGCTTTATGCAAACGCGTGATTGCATTCAGCGCATGACTACTTTCAGTTCAGCATGATAGCTTTCACTTTTCATTGTTGAAAAATTCATGTGTTGCAATTTGTGCGTTTGTTAGGACGCATAGTAATGACCGTTCACTTTACAAATGGTAGATATTTTAATATTACACTATGTGGATGCCTCACAGTAATTTGCAGACGTCTCACTGTGAGGCGTCCTTAATTTGCGGATGCCTCACTCGCTTGCATTTTGTGTCGTCCATAATGGACACCTCAAAGTGAGGCGTCCATTATATGGACACCTCACTTTTGGGGCGTCCATCACTTTTGAGGCGTCCAATAATGGACGCCCCTATTTATAATAAATATAATTATTTAAAATTATAATATAAAATAAAATTATAAAAAATAAATGTAATGATAAATAATAATAAAATTGTTAAAATAATATGAAAATTATATAAATATAAAATTAAAATAATTTAATAATGATAATAATTAAATAAAAATATAATGAATAGGTATATTATATGAATAAATTAAATGAATAATAAAAAATTTAATATATAAGATGAATATTAAAAATAATATAAATGTATAATGAATAGAAAATAAATAATATGTAAAAATTAAAAAAGATAATAAAGTATAAAAAATAATTAAAGAATAAGAATATAAATAAAATTATAATAGATAAAAATATAATTAGAAAGATAAAAAATAAAATGAAAAAATAAGAATAAAATAATATCCAAATAAATGCAATAATAAAATATATAAATAGAATATTTATAGTATATGTAAATATATTAATAAAAAAAATTAGAATAATGAATAAAAATATACATTAAATGAAATTAAAATATATAATATAAAAATAATATAAGATGTATAATTATAAAGAAATGAAATGTTATGTAATAAATGTAATAATTATAATGTAAATATAAATATATTTAAAGTTACATTGTGGGGCGTCCACTATTGGACGCCTCACTTTAGATACGTGCATGAGGAGACGTGACGGGGGCCTAATTTTAGGCCCTTGTCGGATGCCTGGTAGGCATCACGATGGTCTAAAATTAGGTCCAGCAGTTTCGCGTACTTTATGCAAGCGCCCACGTGGATGTCTGCATTCTCACATCGGCACCTGCAAGGGTCCCATGGATGCTTGGGACGCCTATATGAAGCAAGCATCGATGGGACGCTTGTTGAAGTTTAATCTGTGCATGTTACTATTTCTTTGTTGTCTTTGTGCTCAAAAAACGGTTATTCGCTTCCGTAATTGTTCAAACGAACGTTCAATCGTAAAGTTCAAGTTTCGTTCATATTTGGCAAACAGAGTTGATAGTTGGTTCAAGGTAAATTTCTTTATTACTAAAGTCAATTTGCTTTATTGTTTGTGTTGTACGTTTCGTTCAACGTCTGCTAGCGTCATGGGATAATTGTTCACCTTCATTTGCACACACCTGCACTAAAAAGGGGTTGTTATGTCAAAAATTCAATCTTACTTATTTGACAACTATAACTAAGATGTTTGCATAAAGAACTTTTGATATTCCTTCATGTTTATCTAACCTTTCAAAAGCCAAATATGCTTTGGTTGAGATTTTTTTTCATGCAGACAAGGGATTTCTAAAGAGAAATGGGGGGACTAAAAAGATAGATTCATTTGTTAGTCAAATCTTTATTCGTAATATATTGCTCCTTGTTGCTCACATATAGATTTGTCCGAGGCATATTAATCAAACCCACCTCAAAAGGACGTGGTTCTAGTCGAAAAAGTGAGTGATTTTATCTTTCTTTTTCATGAATTATGAATTTTTGGTTGTTTTCTTCATCTCCTCTATTTCTGTTGATTGGTTCTGGGAAGACTTTATCTTTCTTTCACTATCAATCTAGCTCTGCCGCGCCATTCGTTGTTGTGGTCCATCGTCACAAAACCTATCCAAAAAGCACCAAGCTCGAGTTGCAAATTGTGCAACGAAATCCAAATTCAGAAAATAAATTTTGCAATCTAGGTAAGTTACCTTATTTGAATATTTTGAATATGTGATTGTATATTTTTATTGATTGAATTGCATCATCATGAAAATTGCATGTTGAAAAAATTGAATCTTCGATATTCACTTGTCAAAATTTATCATGGTTTGCTACAAAATTCGCAAATTGAATTTCAATTAATTTGTAAAAACCAAAAATTCAAAAAAAAATCTCAGATGAGATTTTCCGTTAAAAAAATGTATAGCAAGATATGGTTTCTTAAAAACCATATCTCATATGTTGTGAACTTTAAGAAGATAGGATTTTCTAGAAATTCAATTTGATACAATCACAAAAAATTGTGTAAACATTTACACAAAATGAAAGAAAATGATCGAGTTAAACTGCCAAATTTTGTGTTTGTGATTGTCCACCCCAATTTTTCTGGAAATGACAATTTTAGCCCTCAAATGGCAACTCCTTTCAAAAAGTCTAAAAAATTTTACTAAATCTTCAAAATTAATCTTTTCATAATATTATTATATTTTTATGTTATGTAAGGGTTGTTTTGGGCCTTTTCCTAATATTCCAAAATATTAGGAAAATATTCTAGTAATTGCCGATGGCAATTACAAAATGGCTCAATCCAGATCATTTGTTATATTATTAAATTTTATTTTATTATGATATTTATTTAATATGTTCAATTCATAGTTATAATGTTAATTTTTTAATATGTAGGAGAAAATATTTATTACATTTTAGATGCAAAATAATTTGTAATTTCCTTATTTATCAGAATGTCGTCTACATCTTTTGCGACTGTGCACTGGGGAGGTAAAATAGTACGAAATGAATATGGATATGATTACGAAGGTGGACAAGCTACTATGTTTGAGTTTGGAAATTTATCCACATTTGATGAGTTACACACTACGATTGTACATGAGTTAAATATAACAGAAAATCAATATATTCAAAGTCTGATGTATAGACAACCGGTTAATATAACCGGTTGTATTATGTATGACGTTGTAGAGGTGCATAATACTTCTGCAGTTAAAATGATCCAACAGTTTGCACTTCAATCTGGTTTTATGGGATTTCTACAGTTTAACGCAACTGTAGATGAACACGAAGTGATAATGATTTGGTTGGGGGAGGTTCTAATGTTGGTGAAGATGACGATAATGATGACAATGATGCCGATGATGATAGTGATGAAGAAGATAATTTTTGGATTGATAGTGATAATGATGGACAAGATGACGGAGGTGATAATATGGAGGCTTACTATAAGACTGATTGCAGTAATCCCATTTTGCCATTGGTCCATCCACCGCCTTATTCAGAGATTGACTTTGATATGATGCAAGTAGATACAAGAGATAAGCCAGGTCGTATGTTATTTGATTCTTTAAAAGAATTTGATATTAGAATGTTATTTCCCTCATGGGATGCGGTGCAGTTAGCTGTGAAAGAGTATTCTATAAGAAGAAATTATCACTTTCGCAGTAATGTGACAAAGAAGGCAATATATGCGATAAAATGTGGCAATCCAAATGGACCTTGTCATTAGAGGCTTTGTGCAATAGAAAATGCGGCTACGGGGTTATGAAAAATAATTAGGTACAATGGGCCACATACATGCACTAATCCTCAAATGTCAAGAGATCATCGCCAACTCGATCAGAAATACCTCTACAGCCAGATAGAAGCAATGGTTACGATCCAACCAGATATCAAAATGAAACCATTAATGGTCGAGATTAAAGACAAGTTGGGTTTCGAACCTACTTATCGTAAAACCCGGGCAGCTAAACAAATGTCGATTGCCAGAACTTTTGGAGAATAGGGTGAGTCGTATGGTCAGTTGAGACATTATATGAATGTGATGCGGTTAATGAATCCAGGTTTTCACTTTGTGATCGATGATTACATAAACATAGATCATAGTTGTAAGGTTTTCAACCGGATATTCTGGACTTTTAAACAAACGATTGAAGGCTTCAACAGCTGTCGTCCTGTGATATTTGTCGATGGAACTTTTTGTACGGAAAATATCAAGGAACGCTCCTTTGTGCGGCTTCATTTGATGGAAACAATCATATATTTCCGTTAGCATTTGCTGTGGTCGATCGGGAGAATGTTGACAATTGGATTTAGTTTATAGATCTATTGCGGAGATATGTCACTAGTAGAGAATATTTGTATAATATCGGACAGACATATCGGGATTCAGAAAGCAATAGAGACAGAAGGGTGGCGTCCTCCATATGGCCACCATAGATATTGCATTCGACATGTTGTCAACAATTATAATAAACACTTCAAAATGCTGAAGGGAAAAAACTTGTTAAGATGGTAGGTAAATTTTAAAATTTATGTAATTTGAGAGAAAGACTACTTAAATTTCAAAAAGTTACGTAAATTTTAAAATTTATGTAATTTGAAAGCTTAATTTATGTGACGACTACTTACTATTGTTGTAATTTTCAGCTTACGAAAATCAGCAGCAGAAGTTCTTACGCATCATGAGGCGAATTAGGGAGTGGGATCTACAAACAGCTGAATGGTGTGATCAAATTCCAAAGGAAAAATAGACGAAGTCTTTTGATGATGAAGGAAGGAGATATGGATCGATGATAACAAATTTAGTCGAATCATTAATAGGCTGCTGAAGAGTTTTCGTGCGCTGCCAATAACAATTATGGTGAATAAGATATTATATCAGCTAGTCAACTATTTTGACATCAGAAGAACAACATACAGAAGGCAGAAGGACGACGGACATACGTACACTAAATTTGCGGATGACACGCTCAGATGAAATAGTCAAACTGCGAATAAGCATGAAGTTACACGGTTCGACTCTAACATAGGAGTTTTTCAAGTGAAAACTAGATATAATAGATCCAGAGGAACAGGGGGCCACAAACACATAGTATGCCTACACCTACAAACGTGCACATGTGGAAAATTAAGAGATAAAAATCCCATGTTTCCACGCAATTGGAGCATGTCAAAAAACTGCAATTGATTACCATGCGTACGTAGATGAATTTTACACATTGGATAGAACACTTCAGTGTTATCAATACATGTTCCATCCATTGGGGAATCCTGCTTATTGGCTTGAACCTGATGAGTTGTCATTAGTGCAAGACCCGAACCGAATTAGGAAGAAAGGAAGGCCTCGTGCATCACGGATACGAAATGAGATGGATTAGAGTATGCCAAGTAGTTCCACTACGCGTAACCATTGCACAAATTGCGAAAAATCTGGGCACAACAGGCAAACTTGTGCATACAGATCGGCCCAAGATTGAAATATAGATAGTGCGTGCATATTCAATGTAATACGTTTGATTTGTACTGTCTGACCAATGCACAAGTTGCTGGATTTTTAAAGTCATGGATTGTTTTCCACGTTCTTTAAATCTGGATATGTTATCTTTATATATCTTACCAATTTCATTTTATGAACATTTCCTTTTAATTATTTACTTAATATTTAAATGTTAAAAATATATAATGAATCAAAACAAGTAACAATTATGAAATTACAAAAAAGCTACTGCACTGTCCCCGTTAATATTTTTTATTAATTATGTACATATTAAATAAATAAATTACATATGTCTTGATAAAAATTTCAATTAATTATTGATAATCATATTATCAAAATAAGCTTAAAAAATAGATTTACAAAGTTATATAAATATAAAAGTTAAAAATATATAATGAATCAAAACAAGTAAAAATTATGAATCTTCAAAACAAAAACAATTTCTATTTAAACTTAATAATAAATATAATATAAAATAAATAAATTAAATATCAAAATTTTCATTTATTAATAATAATTATCAAATAATCTTCAAAACAAAAACAATTTCTATTTACAAACTTATATAAATATAAAATAAATATATAAAAATAAAAAATTGAAATTAAAAAAATAATGCCGCATCGGCCCGTGAATATTTTTTTACTATTATTTACATAGTAAATAAATTAATTACATATATCTTAATAAAATTTTCAATTAATTATCGATAATTATGTTCAAAAATAAGCTTCAAAAGGAAAACAAATGATATAAAAAAACGTGAAAAATTGTAAAAAAAAAAAGCAACAGCACAGGCGATACTAATTTAAATATTTAAATATTCAATAAATTAATTATTACATCTTAATAAATTTTTCAATTAATTATTTATAATTATGTTATACAAATTAGCTTCAAAAGGACAAAAAATTTATATTTAAAAAGTTATATAAATATAAATAAAAAACACGTTAAAAATACGAAATTATAGAAAAACGCATCCGCAGGGGGCCGTGCGGTGATACTAATTTATTAAGCTTGTTATCTGCATTTTGTTAGTGTGAATATGTTATTTTTACATATCTTGTCAATTTATTTTATGAATATTTTTTTTTATTTACAGACTAAATATACTAATAGATATTTCTTAATAAAATTTTTAAAGTTATAAAAATAAGCCTCAAAGTAAAAAAAAATTATATTTACAAAGTTATATAAATATAAATGTCATAAATATAATTAAATACCAAATTAGCATTTCGAAAAAAAAAAAGGTTGCGGGCTGGCCGAGGGGTGGGCCGGCCCTGGCGCGGCAGTCTAACTGCCGCCCCAAGCCCAATCTGGTAAATATATATTTTAAACCTATTTTTGTAATTTTTTTTGAAGCCTAATTTCGAAAAAAACCCCTATGTTTGGTGCGAATCTTCCGGCAAGGCAAAGACAACGTGAACACAATCCATCTCTCCTTCTCCTCCCACTTCAACCTCTGCTCTCTTGCCCCTCTGCTCGTCTCTCCGTACCCTGTACCCATAGCCGCCACTATCATCAGGTTAATCGTCTCTCTCTCTCTCTCGCTCTCTCTCGCTTAAGTCTCAACCCCTTTAGGTTCTTTCTGCTCCGGTTGTTCGGTGTTTACGTGGGAGCATCTTCTGGGCTTGTTCAAGAAAGGATTCCAGTCTCAAGCCCTTTAGGTTCTTTCTTTCTCCGGTCATTAGATGTTGACGCGGGATCATATTCTGGGCTTGTTCAAGATAGGGTTTTTTTAATCGTTTTTTGAAATGGTTTCTAGAATTTCTTAAGAAGAAGCTCTTCAAAACCTTGCTTTAATGATGTGAGTCCAATAGGTCATAACTTTTAATGTGTAATTTCTTGTTTGTAACTATTTGAGCTCGTTGGGGAAAACAACTAAAGGTTTAACTAGATGCAAGATTGACCCACATTGGGGATGAGGACTAATTGGAAATGAACTTTCATTTGTGAACCGCATTTTCAGATCAATTGGTCATGCTTGCGAGACGACGGGCCTCTTAATTAACTTGTCAAGTTGTGGAATAACATGTTTAGTTATGTGAAATTGTCTCAATTTTGTCCAGTGGCAGTTCCTCATCATAAGTTTTACATCCACACCTGTACACTCAATCATGTAGCATCTCCCACTGGTGTTAGTCCTTTTACAGTAATTTAGAACAGACATTATGTTTTCTTTCTATCAGTTTGTCTGAGATTTTTCCTGATGAGGGTAACAATGGATCATGGTGAAGTACCGACTTCACAATCTTTACAGGCCAAATTAAGACATTAAGGAATTTGTCTGCATCCCAAGTGTTTTATTGGGCATTCCAGGAGATGGGAAAGCGAGAGAAGAAGCAGAGACACCAAAGACACCCTCGTAGAGAAGCCTCTCAATATCTGGAAGGAGGAGAGGATAGTTTCAGTTGCGAAAACTTCCCCTCACCTTCGAAGCCTCCTCTTTCTGATGAAGGGGATGAGGAAGAGGAGGTTGAGGAGGAAGAACAAGAGCAAGAACATGACGGCCGAAGTACATCACTAGACATTCCATCAAAATTCCTCCTCTATCAACAATCTGTCCAGGTCTGTGGTTATTCGACTCTGTTTAGTCTCAACTTCTTCCCGGAAACAGATTTATGCATAAAATTGATTCCTGCTAACAATTCATGCTCGTAGAGCTGTAATGAGGTTTCCTTGTGTTTCTCTTTGAATGCAGTCACCAAAAGGAGATATAAGCTATTTGCAGAAATTTTTTCTCATGTATGTGGGTGGAAGGCAGCCCCTACATCTTCAAGAAGATTTTTGTGGGACTGCTCTTCTTAGGTATATTAAACACTTTTGGTCACTCTAGTCATCCTTTATGACCAAGGAATATAAATTCACCGGAAAATAATACAAACCATATTGAATGCATCCTAGGTTCTTTAAAAACAGAGATTTAGAAAGTAATTGCAACTGGATGTTCAATAAGGTATCTGTTCATTGACATCAGTTATTCGAACTGGACTGCCGTTCTCAATCCTTCTTTTATTGTGCCAGTAATTTTGTTTGCTTCTGCAATTTGGTGATTTGGTTATGGATTCGTCTTTGTATCTTGGTCAAAGAAATAGGTTCTTGTGGTCAATTAATTGCTTACTCTTAATCAATTTGCAGTTTGTTTGTGAATGTGAATTATGGAGAATTTTGCTTCTTCTTTGTGTTCCATCTCATGCTCATCAAATTTATGAATGGCGTCAGAGTGATCCCAAAAACTGAAACTTTGATTGATACATCTCTTTGATCATCTAGTCAGTTATTAGACTGATGATGTTTCCCTTATTGCTTGATTGTTGTCGCATTTGTATCGCTGACATTTCATTCTCTGTGCATTTGACAGCACTGATGGCTCCGAAGTGACCCGAGGCGCACTGCTGTGGGGTTTGGATTTAGACCTCGAGGCATTAAATTGGTGTGTGCAGAACAACATAAATACCCTTGGAGCTGACAGTTACTCAAGAATTTCCCTTTTTCATGGAAATGTTCTTCAACCTTGTGAGGCCAAGCTTGTCAATTTGGAGCCTGTAGATTGCATAAGAACTATTAGACTAGATCCACGTGAAGAGGGTCCAAGAATTGGTGATCAACAATCCAGTTTGAAAGTTGATGTATAAGCCCTTCAAATATGATTCTTTGAATATAAGTTCTAAGCAACTCCCAGGGAGGGACATAGTATGCGCTTTCAACTACAGCTGTTGCTGCCTCCATAAACGTAAAGACTGGTTTTGTATTTCAAGCATGTTTTAGGTTTCTTGTCCAGAAGAGGAGGTATATTTGTTATGGATTTGTAGGTGGTACTTCATCAGAGCGAAAGTTAAAGCTTCAAAGGAGATTGCCAATTTTAAGGTACACAAATTGCATTTCATCATGGAGTAACTTGTTGACATAAGAGTATGCCCAGGATCACAATCAATTACTCGATCTGTGTAATGAGTTATCATCTTTATGAATATCATCGGAGTTCTCCACCGGTATCTAAATAAGACTGTACAAAATTTGAAAGAGGTGTGTAAATCTAAATTGTTCTAGAGTATTAAAATCTAGCTCTACATAAGCAGTCAAATAAAGGAGATGCATATGTCATTCGAATACTGTCATTCTCCTATTTTCTGGAATTGACTCTCTCTCTCTCTCTCTCTCTTCTTCTTCTTCTTCTTCTTATGAATCATTTAGCAGCGTTTTCCTTGTTTTGTGCCATTCGTATGGTTGGAAGTGCTCTCCATAGATTCTGATGGTTTTCTTGTTCATGTAAGCATGTACTATACCTTTGAAAAATGAGTATTGAGTGTGTTGAAATTCATTGGTTCTTTGGAAAAGAAAAAGGGTTCATAGCACAAGTGATGGGAGCTAGTATTATATTGGATGAGCTTACTTTTTCTGGTAGATGTGATCCCTTCTTTGTAATGATGGGGGAAGTACAACTTGATGATGCTTCCAACCAACTGTTGAGTGAAATGCTCTCTGATTAAAATGTGCAGTATGTGTGGGAGCAAGCTGAATTCGACATTATTGAGCGGAAAACAAGGATTAGCCTCCACTTTCATCTTCAAAGCCACAGAAGAAGCTGCCTCATGCCTTTTCATACAGCTGGAGACTGTAAGGGTTTCTATTAGCTAGATTTGCAGCACTTATTATCATTATATTTTTTAAGTAGGGCAACCCTGAAATGTTTTTCAATAATAATGAAGTGTCATGCATATGCTTTTCCGTTTATAAAACTAGTTTTTAGTAAAACTTGGAAGAAATAATAGCCTGTCCCACATCACTGCAGGTGGTCGTTACCTGAAATTAAAGACTGTTTGGAAGAGGCTGGCTTTCAGTCTGTCCATTTTTGGATTAGGCAGATGCCTGACTCTGAAAATATTAAGAGTATAGAGGGATTCGGCATCGAAAAGACGTGAAGTATGAAGAAGTTAAGAGCTTTGAACAAGAAGATTCGTGGAATGCATATATTGTTGGTGTTACAAAGCGATTTTGATGATGGAATGATACACCGAATGTTGCTTCGATCCCCTGCAAGTGAAGAATCAGACTTTCACCTCAAGCAGGTAAGATTCATGTTCGTGTCTCACAACCTTCGGTTAGACTTGTTTCTTTTCTTTCATCTTTTGTTTGTCACTCAGGACCCTAGTTTCCTTGACCATGCTAATTCTTGAATTGAATATTTGGAGTTGGGGGAAGACCACTTAAAATGTACCATACAGTATTGTTCCCACCGTGAGGACTTCACCAAGGACATGTGCTCTTGGGGGTCAAAGACAGCTACCACAGGTCATCAATTGACTGAGACGCGCATGCATTAGTTCTGGCCGAGTTCTTATTCTCTTAACTAGCTCCACGTTTGTAGAAAAATTGTCTTCCTTAGGGCCAGAACATAAGGTATGCTGTTGCTGATAAGTGTGATTTTTGTGTCTGTTTATATAGCCAAGATGGGGGTTTCACAATGCGACAAACTGTTTCTCTAATGGTAGAATGCCCTTCAATGTATGTTCTTTTGGAATGTATTTGGGGCGTGCTGCATAAGCTTAGAGAACAGATAGAAGTTTCGGAGTCAGTCTACTGGAAGTTATGTGTGAAGTTTGTAAAACCCCCATCCTTCAAGACTCATAAACATTTGGATGTGCATTGTGGTAATTTTCATCTTAAAAGAGAAAAGGGATAAGTGCATTAGAAGTCCTCAAACTTATCGCAAAAGCGCAATGAGTCCTAAAACTTTGGAAAAGTTTAATCAAGTCTTTAACCTGTCAAATTGGTGCAATCAAGCCCCTCCGTTAACTCCATCAGTTTTAGTATCAGAAAGTGCTGACCTAGCTTTTTGAATTATTTTCGGAATACATGTGGCGAGGACGAGGCATTTTTCTTCTTTTTTTTTTTAATTCTCTTCATTTCTACCCATGCTCTAATTCAAGAATTAGTGTTCGTCTTTTTCTCCACGCAAATCCTGTTTCCTACTTATTTAGAAAGAATGAATTGCTAAGTCACCTTCTCCCTGCGATTGTTCTTCATTTAAGAAAGGATGAACACTGTCATCTTCTTTTCCGTTTGAATCTGTGGTTGAGCTTGACATGCGGGGGGCTCGACTTCTAGATCAGTTTGAGTTCCCTTGCCCTTGAGCAAAGCTTGACATCCATATTTGAGGTCGACCTCGAAGCCACAACGAGCTCGACCCAACTAGATCAAGCGCGACGGCCAACGCCATGGCCATCTTTGAGCTCGAGCAGCCATAGTGGCTGTGAACTTCGAGCTCGCAGACTGTCGGCCATGGCTTCTCAAGCTCGAAGTTGCGGCCATGAAAGAACTCGAGCTTCCTGTTTTTTTTTTTGTTGGTTGAGCTTTTCTGAGTTTAAGAGCTTAGGTAATTCTGCAAATATCGGTGTTGTCCTCAGACATATGAATAGTTGGGGTTTAAGCTCAGCTCAATATTTTGGGGTGATATTCGGGTGTTAAGTTTTGTGAATCTCAAGCGCTTCTTGGTCATTTGAATCCATTTTGTGGACATATGCAAAAATTTTGTAGTAATGGACTTCTGTGAAAACTGATACTAATTGAGTGAACCACCTCTTGCTGAATCGATGATTCAAAATTTTGTCTTTATTTGGATTTGCCAAATGATCCGTTCTCAAGAATTATGGCAAAAAAACTTAGTCTCGCATTATAGAGAAACGAGGCATCCCCCTAGTCAAAGCTCCGGACAATAGGCTTCTCGACCTCGGGTTGCAGCCGTGGAAGAACTCAAAGAAAGACGTTCGACCAAGAAGATGTCAATCAATGCTTCTCACACTGTCGTTTTGGTGAATTACTATCAGTTTTCTTATGCGGGTTTCTGCTGCTTAAAAATTCTGATCTTAATGGTAACGAGCACATTCCTCGGGCCCTCTTATCTTCTTCAGTTTTGACGGCCTTTTTGGTAGCCAACGCAAATTCTGATGCAATGAACTACTCGATCTGCATGTTCATGCTGGTATCAGCAGTAGTTTAACTGGTAAATACTGTATTAGGATTCATGTACTGACACCAAAGATACCTTTGGGTCAAATTTACTAGTTCTATAGCTACAGATCAGAGCGAACGAGCCTTGTGATTTGTTTGAGTGCAGAATATACCTGTTAGTATTTTATTGTAATGCATAGCAATCCAGTATCAAATTGCAGGATTGAAACATCATTGCCTACGGCAATCGACTCAATTCTAGTCCATCGGGAGGATTAATGGGTGGGCTTTGTAAATTGAGAGACTACTTTTGTCGGTGAAATATGGTGGCCCATCAGCATGAAATTTCGTCCTCTATAATATAACATACATCATGAGAGAGTGAGAGACAGAGAGAGAGTAAAGTTGGTAACTTGATTGACATAAGATGAGGACTATTACGTTGAAATACATCTTAACACAATTTGAAAACGTTTATCCCTAAATTAATAAAACTATTTAAACATCTAAACATATGTGTTTTCCTAACCAATAATTTTGGTAATCTCAATTTCCAATGAACAATGATTCTGATCCTATATATTATGTCAAGTTCTAATCAACCAATTTAATCCGAATTTAGGAATGCCGGCCGAGTGAGAGTAGAAAGTAAAAGGATATGTGTGACACGAAAGATAAAGATCTTCTTGATGTACGATTTTACTTGCTTGTAGAAGGTCCATATCTCCACCAAGAGTTGTAGCATGATAGCATCCAACTACTCGATCCCTTGGCTTTTCAATACAACAAGAAATATAGCATCAAACTGCCACTTACAGTATTTTGTCCCTTAAAGTGCCATGAGGTGTTTGGTAATGGTAGAAGTAGTTGAATAGGAGGATCACTATGACAATAGCCCTCATGTAAATACCATGGGTGAGGTTTAATTCTATCCATAGGGATTCCATAAATAGTCCATTTCAAAAGCACAATCGGATTTATGGAAAGCTATGTTTCATACATTCCTCTTAGTCTCGACTCTAGGGATGATTTTTTTCGTTATTCTAAGGCATTCAATTAATGGCTAGTAGACCTTTCCTTTGGGAAATAGACTACTCTATGGCCATATTTGGTTGCTTAGAGTAGGAAGATAATTGAAATTGATATAGAACCCAATACTAGGATTCCAACTTCTAGGAAATTTTGTTTATCCATCATTATGATTGTTATTGATATTCTTTTTGCCCAATTTCATTGGGATTGTTTGGCTGAAATAATTGCTAAATTGAACTAACCTTCTAATTATCAAGCTAACAGCTAAAGACCTGCTGGAGAGAGAGAGAGAGAGAGAGAGAGAGAGAGAGAGAGAGAGAGAGAGAGAGAGAGAGAGAGAGAGATATCTTCGATGAAAGGCAACGACATTACGTTCAACACCAGATCACATCCGTTTGGGGAAAATGCATCTCAAAAGTCCATCAAAGCAATGAAACTCAAATCAGCCACCTACAAAACCCTAAAAAGAAAAATAAAGATTGACCCTCCAAAATGCCTCCATAAACCCAAAATCATATAACCCATTTTTGGAAAAAGAAAGTGGTTGATAGGCCACCTCTCCTCTCTACTTTTGTGCATGACTTGCCGCCAATCGAGTCATGATTAGACCCCCAACTTTTTTGGCACAGAACCGATTGATGAGGCAAAAAATTTAATTGATAAGCGAAGTCTACACACATTCCCCAATTGGAAACTCGTGACCATCTTCTCAGCATTCAAAAGGGGCAATTCATCACTTTCTGAATGCAGGTAAGCAATTGGGACAAGCACCTTGAGGATCAGTCACATCTTGTTTAAATTTTTTATGTGCCTCTCGACAGACATAATGGATTTTAGAAGTCTAATCGAATCTTGTAATCTTGGGGTCGAGCTGTTCATTTCTGACAGTATCAATTCAACGTTCGTATGCTCCTTTTCTCAGCAAGCATGCGTGAATAATGAAATTGTGGGGGGTACTAATTCGACTTTCTGTCTGGATGACTATGAGACTTGGATTCATATTAGGTCTACGTTTTAAGATCAAGAAAAATAGGCTAAAGTGTAGATCAAGTTACTGGAAAAATTGCACGACAAGTCTCCTAACTTTTTATGTGGAATCATTGAGTCGTAAACCATCAATGGTTCCACCAAATCTAAACTTCTATCAAAAAGTGTAATGGAGTCTTAAACCTTTAATAGTTAATTAAGCCTCAAACTTTATTTAAAAATGCAATTAAGAAGTCCAAATGAGCATTTTTTTTGTTTGATGCTAGACAAATTTAAGTATTGTTCAGCGATAGGACATGGTGACTTTTTGAAGAAGTTTAGGATCTAATGAACTACTTGAAAGATTAGGATTTGATGCATTTCATGTATAAGATTAAGGATTTCCTGTACATTTTCTATCAAGTTATCTACCCTCGAACTCTAGTTTTCAATTTGAATAATCACTACACAACGTCATAGACAGGATAAAATTGTGTGCTAACAAATAAATGTGTTAAAATAATCACTTTAATAGGACACCAATCACTATAAACATGGACTAAGATATGGCTGTAATGATCGTTTCAGTTTCAAAAAGAATGGCTCCATGCGATGAAATACCTTTCATCGAATGTTGGATTTTCGATTTTTAGTTGAATTTGGGTTTGTGGCAACCCGGACATGAAGTGTTAAGTGTAGCCAAGAACAAGAGCTAGAACAATTACTCTAAAGAAAAATGAACTACAAGAACTGGAAAGTTAAATTGATAAAATAAAGCTGTATTGTTTGTGTTGATGATCGGGAGTTCTTTACAAAGAAACAATGTGCTATTTAAAGGCCACAATCGACGGCTATAACTATTATTGAATTTAAAAAGATAAATCACTAATCCTATTCAAAAATAAACGATTTCCTAATCTTAAATGTTGTCATAAGACAACACTAATCCACAAGAATTTACGAAAATCCTAAAATACTGGCACTAAACATCATCACCTGGCAGTTACCTATTATCCGGTACGCATTACTTAAAAGAAGTTACATATCAGAAAATACTGCTATTCTAGAGGCATGTGAGTGATGACTTTATCCCAAACGAAGTTCTCATCGATGACTATTGATTATTGTTGATAACACCTTAGCAAGTTATTGATGCTCTTCACGTTATTGACTATTCCTTCATCCTATGACTTCTATTGTTCACCAAACTTTGCTATATCAATTAAGTCTTTCACTTGTTTTATAATCCCTTCCTTGGTCATTTTTTGGTCAACATTTGTTGATTTCAAAAGAATTGAATGATTTATCGATCTTTCGGCTCTTGTAAATCCCTCTCATCTCTCCTCTCTATACCACTTCTGTCTCCCCTATCTATTTTTCCTCTTGAATTGCCTCTTGCCTTGTTCTCATTGCAATTTGCCATGGTTATGGCTCCATGAGTAGTGTCGCTCGCAATATTTTTTATTTACTAAATCTTCTTTACTCGGGATAAATTGGAATTTCAAACAATTTTATCAGCCTATCTTTTAAGAATTGCTCGAATTGTTGTCCAACTCGTTTAATGTCGATGAGTAAATTTGAGTATCTTTAGCTTAGCTATTCTTTTTTGCTGTTGCAGGTTTAAGGATCGACAACCGTAAGGCTTGTCGAACATCATATTTGCCACAATTATTTCAATGTTCATTAAGGTCAATGTTGACACTTGATTAAAAAAAATTTGAAGTGTCAGATTCATACTTCGACTCATGATTACATTAAGACAACTTTTGCGCAAGTTTTCAAGTGGCACTTTTATCTCTGTCTTGCTCATACTTAGCTTCTCGACGCCACCTGAACTAGGCAAAGTCTTGGCCACCAAAATTTTCTTTAGAATGAGTTCCAATCCATCAAAAGCCAAATTCGTAAAATCTTTTTATGAGAGTGAAAGTAAGGCATTTATTCCTAACCTTCTTAACCGAGTAACAAATTAATTGATCGATTCATTATTGTATTGATAGGGTCTGGCCAATAATCAATTAATAACCTTAGATTCACTCTATATAATTGAGAATGAAATTATTTGCTATCTCTTTCAAATTACACACCAAATAAGTGGTAAATAGTAGACTAGGTAAAAACAGCTTCTGACAAAGACAAAGGAAAAAAATCAAAATCTTAAAAACTCATTCGTTCATGTTTTCCTACATTGGGTTGTAAATTGAACAATCTATCAATTGTCCATTGTTCATTTTCTCTAGTAAACATGACAAAGTGGAATATTTTGAAACCTCTTAGGAAAAGGCTGATTATCAGGATGTGATTTTCTATAAATATTCCCAATCATTGCTGAACTTCTCGACATACTGTACTGGGTTCAATTATGAATTTGGTTGGCCATTTTGGTCACTAGGTGGTGATGCTATTTTATGTTAATCCGCATATTAAGCCTAAGAGGAATATCCAAGTTGGGTGGTATCAATGGAGTCACTGCCTTACATTTCAATATTGGCAATGACTGGTCTTGTCGACCAGTTTAATTTGCCAAATTTTTGTCATCAATTTGATTGTTTTGACTAGCACTATCAGCATTAATAAATGGACAGGAATTAGGAGCGCACCTTGTTACCACTAGATTGGAAGATCCTGGTCTCCAGAGAAACATTTCACACAATTGATGAGGATCGGCTTGATTACATTTGACATGTGACTCACAATGTAGTTAAACATATCGTTTCATTGATCTTAGAATATCCTCTTCATGGGGGCCAAGACATGAGGATTTGTTGGCAACTTCTCTCAACTGATCATCAGTGAGATGTCAAGGAAGGTCCATCCCCTCGCGTTGTCCTTCTGTTGCTCGGTTAATGGCTGAAGCGGTGAGTGATCAGCAACTTCCTCACCACTTTGTGGCACTAGATTATTATTGTTGACAGCATTATCAGACTCTTGTTTAATTCTGGTTCTTGCCATTGTAGTCTTATCAAATCAACAAAATGTGCATACTAGACATGCCAAAAAGATACCGACAAAAACTTTTCTAAATGTGGGCGGATTGATAAGTGAATCGGCAAAGGTTATAAAGTTTTTTTTTTGGTTGATTTTGGACAGGAAAGTAAATGATAAGAACTTTGAAGGTACAAATAAAGATAAATATACAAAGGACATGAGTTTTGTGAATGATTGAGCTTCTATACAATGAATACGATGTGACTATTTAAAAATCTACAATCGACAGTTACAAACGGCTATTGAATTTAAAAAATAAACTTCCTAATTAGATCTTCAAAGTAAATAACTTTATAAGAAGTTTCACAATACACATCTACAAAGAACTTATGAAAATCATAAAATAGGGCACTGAACATAACCACCCACCAGTTACTTATTATTTAATAACACTTATTCAAAAGTAGTCATATATCTGAAAATGTCTCTATTACCGATGTCGATGACTTCATACCAAGCAAAGGTTCTCATTGGTAGCTGATGATTGCTGTCCATAACTTCTTTGGTGAGTTGTAGAAGCTCTTCAAGTTGTCGATTGATCTTTTCATTGATCACTTTTACTTTTCACCAACTTTGCGATTACTTCTTAGTTATAACCAAAAGTTTGTATGTCAACGTTTATAATACATGCTGACATCTACGAGATATAACCAACGCCTTTCCATATTTAGTCTTAAGAGGCTCGTGGGCTTTATTACGTGAAATGCCCAATGTGGTAGAAGCAAATCGTGCGCGCTATGTGATCATTCATAAATATCTGAACTTCTTCCATATGACGTTCAATGCTTTGTTGAAAATTAATCTTTGGCTCCTATCATTGTGGCTAAGCAAAGTCAACTTCGATAATCATAGAAGGAAGGAAAGATAAGAAAGCATCCATCGATAAACATGAAACGTCAGGTCACATGTACAATTTATATACTAAACATGCTAAAAAACGATAAGATTCGAAAGATAATTTGGGCCTACCATCTTTGATGGTGATTAAATTATCACTCTGGAAGAAAAGTAATGCTCTCTCTCTCTCTCTCTCTCTCTCTCTCTCGCTCGCTCGCTCGCACGCACACAACTATACATAAAGAATAAACAAAGGGAAATGGTTAATGACAGAAAAAAAGTACCTCTTTAAAATCTAAATGTAATTGAATTCAAAAATTTAAGTATATATACATACATGATAGCTCGAATTAATGTCCACATTGAACTTTTGTTGAAGTTCGGTACTCTGATACTTGTGTAGACAAAGTTATCCGGACAGATCACCACAACTCTGATACATGAAGGAGAAAAATATTTTGGTCTGATTCTTGAAGAGAAAGTTACGTTTGCAAAGGAAGGGCGGGTGCTAGCATTCCTTTTGCTTAAAATGCTTCTCTGTGGTCTGATACTTGAAGATGAACTGGTGTTTACAAAGGAGCATGTGTTGACAATTCATATTCTTTGCTCTATTTAAGAAGGTAAGAGCAATGAGTTATCTCTATGCTTTTTATTTCTGATGTTTACCTCAGCGATATAAGATTCTCAGACCTTGAAGACGAGATTGCTGGGGAAACTCTATGTAATTTGAAGATGACAAAACGTTCTATGTGAACTAATACGTAAATTTGAGTGTGCTGATAAATATCCTCTGTATATACAATTTACATGCGGAAGACAAGTTGGATAACATGAGTACATCAATATGCTTGGAAGGACCCAAGTGCAGAAGACCAATGCATTGAGTTGGTGAAATCATCAAGTTGGATGGAATGTGTTGCATGTAAGTTCACGCTATAGGCAGAGTGACAATACTCCATCTACATGGAAAAGAAGACCCAGCTTCAAGTTGATTTGGTTCAAATTCAAATGGGTGCTTTGGATCCATTTTCAGGCCTTGGGATCCATGTTCTGGAGATGTCACATGGGCTTGTACTTTTGGTTAAGAGGAGGAAGTGTCGAGCGAGCTCATAGAGGTAGTTTTCTTATTTGGGCAAAGTCAACAATTGAAAAAATTATCAAAAAAGTCATAAACTTACTGTAATCTTAAATTTTTTTTTACCAATCGATTCCTAATCTTTGTTATTGTGTCAACTCAGTTCATTTGACCGGCCGGTGTTGACATGATAAAATTTTTAATAACTTCTAAAAATTTATTTATTTTTATTTTTTAAAAAATTTGTTGATGTGCTTTATTTTTGTAAGGTTTGGGCCGGCAGAAGGCTACCAGCAGCTGGCCAAGGGCCATCGAGGAAATTTAATCGTAAACTCTGTGAAAGGGGCAAAACATTTGCACTAGTTGATTCCAAACTTATTATTAAGTGATTAGAGTTGAGAGAGTGGAGTAGGCTGAGTAGAAAACCCGAGCCACTCTCAATTGTTTTGCAATATCTTTTATATCTTCTTCTCTTAACAATTCTTGTAATAGAAGGTATTTGCTGTGCAAAACACAATACTTCTACAAACACTGTTTCATCCTTTACATGTTTTCGCCCCCCTCCTCTTTTGTTAAGTTCAATCATTTCGGACATATTTTCGATTAACTTAACAAAATCCTAATTAATCATGTTTAAAACCCAAATTGTTCTCAAAATAAGAAAAAGGTGAGGGTGCACAATATCTAACATGTAGGGCACGATTCCATCTTACCTTCTCCTCTCCAAAGATATGGACCATGAATATGTGGTTGCAGATGATTGGCTTTTCGTGATCACTTTTCAAAGCCTCATCACACATCCACGATGAACATTCCAAATTGGGAAAGTCTTCATATCAAACCCTAATAAAGATGTCCTAATCCTACCCCTTCCCTTCTCATGGTAGCCTAAATTAAACCCTCTCATTTAGGATGTGACTATTCCCACAGCCAAAAATGCGTCGTAACTAACCAAATTAATTTGTCTATATTTCTTTTGGTTGAAAAATTTATTTGTTTATATTAGAAAGACTAAAATATCCATTTGCGTCTGTGAATTCACAAAGGGGAACTGAGGAGGCCTCTTTGGCTCTCTCCTCTCATTGCTCCATGCCGTAATTTTGACCTTCCATGCTCTGCTTTTGTGATTTTCCATACTCAACAACATTGACAACTTTAACAAATCAGAATTCCAATCCAATCTCCTAATTCACCATTCAACTCATCCACGCTCACAAAAAAGCGCGGTTCATCCATACGAAGGTTCGTGAATATCGAATTCACAAGCGTTCGTTTCCAGTTTTTTTTTTTTTTACTTTTCATTCACTGTCAATGCATCAGCAGACTTTGGTATATCGATCAAAAATCGAACCCAATTGAATTTGAAAGAAATAAAATTGTAATAAGTTGTAGCTTGGTTAAGCTAAGTGAATCTGGAAGCCGAGTACCCCCTGCAAAAGTAGGTTCCTATGAGAAATACTGATAAGTTTGAGTTTCTAATGAAATACTAAATATTATTATTTTTAAGTGTATTTTAAAACATTGTTGTAGACAAATATGTGTGTTTTTGTTCTTTTTAATTCGAAGTGTCGGAAAGCTTAAACTTCAAATGTCGAATAAACGCAGTCGGCTAACAGTTTAAAGCAATAACATTAATGGGTCGACAAAGAAGGAAATCGACCAATAAGGTTTGTTTTGGGGTCGTCAATTTTTATTAGTTTGCTTTGGTTTGAAATTCAGCTGAGATTATTCCAAATTCATAAGTTAGGTTCTCGCCCCCCCAGATCTCCTCGTCAAGATCAAACCAGTCACTGATGACTTTTCCATCTTACAATAAATTTTCATTTTTGTTTGTTTGTTTGTTTTTTTTTTTTTGGCACTATCTTACAAACAAGGCGACTCATGCTAAACAACCGATACATCGTGAGAAGAAGCACATGCCCTACCCTTCGGATAAACCAAGTTTTGAAGCTTGCCCTTTTGCGAAGGGGGACCAAATAGCCCCACTTTCTATTTCGAGGAGTTGTTCCAAGGGGCTTTTCCATGTGGTCCAAACGACTCGGACTTAGACAAAATGAACGCAGATTCTAAGTTTTGACTCGTTGAAAGGAGCTCATTTCGAGAAGAATACCAAAAAAGTCCTAAACTTATTATATTGGTACTAATTCTATCACAAACCTTTCAATTGGATTAACTCAATCATAAACCTTTTGCATTGATATCAATTTAGCTATCGGACCAATTTTGGCTAGAAATTTCTAACATGAACTTCTGCTATCCTATATGGCACGACCATGTTGATGTTTGATAAATTTTATGGTATTTTAATACTTTCCATGAATTTTTACATCTATTCTTTTATTTTCTTCTTTTCATTGCGGCTAGTGAGAGTCACGACCCTCACTAGATCTGGCAAGGATGTCCCTTGCCCAAGCAATGGTGGCCCCTGCCTTGACTGTAAGGGTTAAGGCATCGCCTAGGCAAGGGTTTCCCTAGCCGGATCTGGCAAGGGCTCAACCCTCATGGCCTGTGGGAGGGCCGCCCTTGTGGCCACAAGCGAGGGTTCAACCCTTGCGATCTAGGCAAGGCCCACTCTTGTAGTCATCCTTGAGCCCTTTGGCAAGTGTTGCGCTCGTCGAATCTGGCAAGGGGCCACTCGGATGAGGGCTCGGTGGCCCTCGCTCACGACTTACAATGGCTTGGGCGAGGGTTGTGACTCTCGTGACCTGCATGAGGGGCTGGCCTTGCGGCCACTAGTGAGAGCTCAACCCTTGCGATCTTAGTAAGGGCCACCCATGCAGTCGCCCTCATGGGCTCTAGCAAGGGTCGCTCTCGTTAGATTTGGCAAGGGGTCCCTTGGACAAGGCTCGATGGGCTTGGCTCGCGGCTGGCTATGGCCTAGGTAAGGGTCATGACCCTCGCTAACCGCAAAAGAACAAAAAAAGAAGAAGAATAAGTAATAAGAAAATTAACAAAATTATTATTAAGTTATAAAAATCTATCCACATTAGCATCGGTTATGCCACGTAGATAGGTAATGTCCAAGTCAACGATTTCTAGTAAAAGTTGAATAGATTGATTTGATTCAAATGCAAAAGGTTTAAAACTAAATTGAATAAATTAAAAGATTTAGGATTGAATTTGTACCAACACAATATGGTTGACTTTTCTTGGTATTTTTCCCGTTCATTTTCCATGTTATATTCGTGAACCTAGCAGCGTATAACACATACATATGGATGAGAAATACCATACTTGCGAGGCTCTCATGACTTCAATGTGTTATGGTGGTGACAGGTCACTTGATGTGGATGTAACCTAGAAGCCGTCGCACTTGCCATTAAAACTAGGGTCACTTTATATCGTGGAAAAGAGGACCTTTGACAGATAGTTTAAGGGTACCTAGGCAAAACTTTCCGAGAATGTTGTTTCCTGAATAGCACGCTCCTTTAAATAATTGCTCATTCAATGAATAAAGCCGATCGTGTCCCACTCAATCCCCCCTCCTAACATCATTTTGCATCTTCGCACCGAAAAGCAGAAACTGCGGTTCACTCGCCTGGCCACCTTCCTATGCTCGATGGGGCAAGAAAGGTTACTTGGAGAACAAAGTAGTCATCACCTCATCTTCTTAGTATAGCTGGTTAATTAATCATATAAATGTCATTTTCGAAAAGAGTGTTCTTAGTTTGTTAGGTTTAGTGCAAATTATCTTGATAGAATTTCCGGTCTTTGCGGTAATTATCTTTGACCAAATAATTTTTTTTGGGGGTCAAATTTGACCTAATAATTGAACGGGTTAATTTTTTTTTGGGAAAGAAGAACGGGTTAATTTGATGCTTCTTATAAAGAGAAAATCGGCAAGCTAACTTTCTACTTTATTTTTTGGGTCTTAAAAAAAAAAGTAGTTTAGAGAATCTCGTACTTTAGAAGTGGATTCTTATGAGAAAATACTATGTCCCATCGGCAACAAGAGATAAAAAATAATCAATGAAGACCTTAACAATCGGAATAGTTTCAAATGTACTCAGGAATATCTCAGTGCCAAATCATTATCCCTTTAGTATCTCGCACCAAAAACTATTTCCAGGACATGATAAATACTTCTTATTAGACGTCCTAATGATGTTTATAACTAGAAGGAAATACTAATGAGTGCCACCGTAGAACTTGTTATAGCTTTGTAAAATGTAGGGTAAATTGTCAAATTAGACCTAAACATACTATATGAGTACTATTTAGTCCCAAATATTATAAGTTTTCTAGTTTAGTTCTAAACCTTTGCTTGAAATTTCAATATAGTTCTTCTGGCCAATTTTCTCTAAAAATCGCTAATATGGGTGGTGTGCCACGTAAGACAACTAGCGATGACAAGATTGCCATGTTAGCAATTGTTGGCGAAAATTGATTGGAAGATTGTGTAAATGGTTAGGACTAAAATGACGAAATTAGAAGGGATTGTCATATGTAAAATGGATTTATGAATGATTGGGTAATTTTTACGTAAATGTATTTGTGGGAGTATAAATTTTCCTATCGCACTTGGTACTTTTCTTGTGATGTGTTTTTTTAATGGTTTCCATAATACTCCATTGAAGATTTTAACCTTTTTAATTAGCTTAACAATGCCCGTGGGAACACATGTTATTAAGATATAAATTCTTGTGTTGAATGGGTTTTATTAGCGGATATTTTACAAAACTAATCTTTCCAAAGTTTAGGAGCCTATATGAGGCACCGAAAAAGGTAAAAACCCGATTGAATCTCTCCTTTTTGGGTAAACAAACACTTTTCTGCATTCAATGTCTAAGTAAATTACTTCCATCAACTACCGTATATTGTAAGCTTGCCCCGTAAGACACTTGTTAAAGGTCATTATTTGTGTTTTGAGATCTAAATGTTCCATTTTGCAATATCTCACTTTTTGATTTTTTTTTATTTTCCATGAAAAAAATATTGAGCCGCACTTTAATTGATAGCTAGAAGCACTCTCATTTAATTAGCTCAATTTTATCTGACCAAAAAAAAAATATTAGCTCAATTTTGGCTCTCGACACGGCAGTTGATAAAAACCGATGAATTTCATCAGCGATACTCGCCATTTAATGTTGTGTTTAATAGTTAGGTGAGTGGCGATTATCATCAAGAAGCACATCTTGTTTGAGTTTTTTTTTTTTTTTTCGAAACATCTGTTTGAGTTGAGTTTCATAAACTTGTGAAAGATAAGCGCATGATTTCATACCTAATTTTCTCTTTGATCACACGAAAGGTACTAAAGCCAAATTCTCATGCTCGTGCTCTCTCATTAACATGTCTATTTCTACTACCAATTTTAGGTTGATAACAGAGTTAGGTTGGGACAGGGAATGCGGTTCTTATCATCGTAAGAAATGTTCTTTTGGTAGCCTTTCATTTGGAGATAAGAATATCACAAGTATTACAACTTTCGTATGACGCCCACTTCAATGATATAACTTCTTATCAATCAACTCCTAAAAAAATGTTCATTATGTGCCATCAATTGATTAATTAAGTGCCATAATTTTTTTTAAAGAATTCACCTAAACGTTGAAAATTTGATGTGACACAGCACTTTGGTGAACATTTCGAAATGTTCTGGTACTCAACTGATCGATTGAAAAAACTATATAACAATCAAGTTATTGTAATAAATTTTGGCACTCAAGTAAACGCCGTACGAAAGTTATGACATTTGTGATGACATTTTTCTCGTGCTAGCACATAAGTTATTTTCTCTCGTTTTGGACAGCTGCAAAATGGGCAAGTGGGGAAAAGGCGTTCCTTTTCAACCCGCCAAATTCTAGTCAATGAAACAAAACCCAAAAGAATGCCATAAAAGGAAAGTGCATAAATGGTTAGGAGAGAGAGTGATTGCTAGAAATAGTCTGTTTTCTAGAGAGAGAGAGAGAGAGTCCTAGAGAGGGTGGCCGAAGGAGCAGTTTGTGTGAAAGCGATCTAACACTTCACGAGAGACAATAGCCCACACAGTCAAGTCGCAGTCGGAGTTCATCGTAATGGAGGGGAAAAAAAAAAAAGTGGAGAGGAGGGTCGTGATTCATTTCCTTTTCAGCTACGAAATGAATCCAGCCTGTTGAAGAAATCCCATTTATAGCAAGAACCCAATATCCATCTCGAAACATTGCATACCACATAACATAAATTAAAAAATAGAAAATGTTAAGAGTTCCTCACATTAGGTATTCTTGACTCCAATACAGTTTTTTTTTCCCCTGCTGTAATATAACTCCCTGATCTTTTTCCCTTACCTGTCTTTCGCCTTTGTCTTGGGTAGTTATTAACTTTTACTTAATCTACATCCTATCTGACTTATTTTGCATTCGAAGCTTCGGAAGAGTTACGCGACATTGTAATATTGATACGTGGAGTTTTTTAAAAATTAAATGTTATAACGAGAAAAAAAAAATGTTTGTTCGTTTTAGATCCTCATTTGGACTTAATTTTTCTATGAAAAAAAGTAGAATTTAGATCACTTTTTCCTTTTGGCATATAGCAATCAGCTTTAGTGGGATGTTGATGAAGTACCATGGTTCAGACAGAGAAGATGTGTGTGTGACGTTGCTGTGTTTCGTAGATCTGATGCTAAAGAGAAGGATCTAAACCAAGGCCATTTGCCAGCTGTACGTGCCAGAATCAATTTTGTTTCCTTTGTGCAGATTCTGGTCAACACAAATTTAATGCCCTTGGCTTGCGGTGCTGTACATTGAGCATGCACCTCATATTTGCTTGTCAACACCCTGCTTGTGACCTGGTCTCACCAAATAGTGGCCATGAGAGCTAGATCAACTCAAACTAGTAGTCTTAACCACCCGACTACGAGTTTGTGACTACGGCGGACAAGGATGGCAGCAGGCCAGGTTGTAGGATACCCAAGTCATTCGGAATCCTAATACGACATAGACATAATGCGTTTTAAGATGGAGTTGAGTTTGGCATATCGTATTGTTTGCAAAACCTTATGATTACATTGGCTTACCCAGATTTGGATTGAGATATGATTGGATTAGGTTAAGACTAAAATCCTTTGGAAGGAAGTCTATCCTATATTTCGTTTGGTAAAGACCGGGCTGCACGACTAATGATGTCAAATCTAATCTCATGAAGCTTTGATGAACCGAGGGTAGGATTAGTCAATAATAAAAAAAATGCAAACATATACTCAAAGAGAAAAGAAACCCCCAGAAGCCACCGCCAGCCCTTTTTCTTCCTGAGGAGAGAAGGGGACTTCCTTCCTTTCCCTCCCCTCTACTTGTCCCTCTCTGTTTCTCTATCCCCATACTGCTCTGTCTCTTCATTTTCAAGACTTTTTCGTTGATTTCGTGATTGAGGCGGCTGACATCCTCATGGAGGTGGAGAGGTTTATTCTGTGAGTTTGAAGATCGAAGGGTGAGCGCTTTAGAAGACTATGCTCTCTTTAGATATACTCGCTCGCTCCAATTTCGGGTGCTTGCTCCAGATAGTCGAGCACTCCATAAGTCTTTGGGCTCCTCTATAGCTTGGCTTAGCAGTCGGCTTTATTTGCAAGTGATTTTGTGATCAATTGGATTTTTTTTTTTTTGCAGTCCTTCTCTCTCGATGTAAACATAGATCTAGATTTTGGGTGCTCTTTTATATCGATTTGGATATAAATATGTTATTACCAAGTGTTTTCTGTGTCCTTACAACCTGTTAGTGGTTGTTGTTGTTGTCTCTTTATGATGATGGTGTTGGCGACACTGAACCTAAGAGCCGCCTCACCTTTTGGCAAAACCCGTAGCTACCGGAGAGGAAAATCTTGACGTGTGCTCTTGCTGATAATGATGCAAGATTCGGTGATTGGCCGCCAATTGTACTTTGATGTTACGACAGACCCATTTTTATGGAATGAACGAGACTCTGCGGTCTGTATCAAATTGATTTACTTCTTAAATTTACTTACTTTACAGTCATTTACATTTTTGTATTGAAAATTATGTACCTATTTTCATATGAAATGGAAAATTTTTCCTTCTAATGCAAAAAAAATAAAAATAATGGGTTGGCCACCCCTGTCGTAGTAGTCACATTGCAACAGAAATCAACAAAAATAGGAGGGCGAGAGACAGTTGATGCTAAAGAAAATGGCGACGGCCATGGTGATCGCTGCCATGGACTCAAGGAGTACGACCACCATAGCGGTCGTGCAATCTTGGATTTAGGACAGATTTGAGACCGCAACAGCTTCAGGACATATGAGAGAGAGAGAGAGAGAGTCCCATGACGACCGGAAGCGACCCCTTCAAGCTAGGTTATGGTGGCATCGTCAATGAAAAGTTAGGATTTTGAGCGAGAGGGAGCAAAATTTTAACCATGTTGCATCTACTATTTTAGTAAATTTCGTTACAAAGGGTGTCTCAAACGAAATTGACTAAATAAATTTGGTAAACTACAAAAAGAAATTAAAATTCACTAAAGTGAAATTGGATTTGATGTATTAGCCTCTATAGTTGTGAGTCCATTTAAAGAAGATAGATTTATAGTCTTTTTTTTTTATTCCCATAATCAGTAAAACAACAAGTTTCTTGATCTAAAAAAAGACTTTCTCTAAGATAACAATTCTATAAATACAAGAAAGAGTACACAACTGCCCAAAAGAAATGAAGACTTATTTAGGGTGAATAAGTGTAATGCTTATAATTCTTTAAAAAGTACGAAATTGTTTCACGAAAAGTTACCGGACAAAGAACCTTTCAAAATGTAGGTCGCTATGGAAATCGCTAAAGAATGTATAGAGTCTTTAAATGTATTGAGACCGAAGGCATTCACGGCCAACCATGTAAAATGGTATCGAACGAAAAGATAAAAATGAAGTAAATTGAACAACTAGTCTTCATTGATTGATTGGCGCGCCTCCTACAAATTATGATTCAAATTTTGATATAATTACCTATAGTTAATAACGGTCACAAAGAAAGCATCCTACGTGGCTCCTCTAATTCAGCAAAACACATATTACAAACGATTATTGAGCTACCCGCTGCTCGATAGTTACTACTTCTCTACTTCTTCACGCCCAACATCATCAATTACTTTTGAAGCTCGTGCTCCACTTCCTGACAGTTACAATAACCCGTGTTTTCAGCCTCTACAATTAGTGGCTTTAGAGTTCTTGTCGCAGTCTTTCGGAAGGTGAATCATTGGAGGAAAGCTAATAGATTACTAAGCTTGTACTTAGCACGCGCTCTCCTAAACCCTACCAATCACAAGTTAGTACTATTGAGAAATCTGTTCTTAGAAAGACAATCTCTTTTTGAGAAAGCTCATGTTCAATTTTGACGGTGACCATTCCTTTTTGTAAATTTTCATGTTCCTCTCTTTTGAAAAGTTTTTGGCTTGTGAGTTTGGGAATTTCCCTTTTTAACTTAGATATTTTTTTTTGATAGACGTTCTTATGTTCCTCAAAAATTTCTTTTAGAAGGTCATTTCTTCTTAAGATGGCTCAGAAGCATTTTACCTCATATTGTTCATCGCTTTTTCAGTTGGCCATCAGATAGAGATTAGCTTCATCATCGTCACTGGGCTCACACTATGTGTCACTCCACGTTTCAGCTTTTAATGCATGTTTCTTCTTTTCGAACTTGCCTTTCTTTTTCTTGAGTAGTGGACATTATGGCTTAGTGTGTCCTGGTCTCCTGCATTCATACGACACAATACCTTACTTTGTTGTTTTCTTCTTTGTTCGTGCATGGCTTCTTGTCCTTTGAGAATCTCATCCATTTCTTTCCTTTGGGAAATTTCCTACTTTTCTATGAAGTTTTGAAATTTTCAAGTTGATAGCGCCATGTCATCATCATCTTCGTCTTTTTGATAATGTCCACTTACGTGCATCATCATGGTCAGCTTTAAATGTTGTAACTTTTTTGGCTTTGAAGTTGCTTTTCTCATTATGTGCTCTGCTTTGGAAGACATTAGTGTGCTTATGAACTCATCCATGGTGATGTTTGAATCCTCATTGTTTCTCGTATTGAGGTCTAAACATAGCTCCATGTTTTTGGAATTGCTGTCAGGAACTTATTCACTTTTTCTCTGTCTGTGAAATTTTTCCTTGATTTGTTAGGCCATTCACTATTTCAATTAATCTTGTGAACATTTATGTAACTGTTTCTTAGATCTCATCTCGAACATCTCATAGTCTTCGAGAAGAATGATCATTTTTGTCCTCTTTCACCCATTTTGATTCCTTGGAAAGTCAGTGGAGTCGACCCCAATTTTCTTAGCTGTTACGTTAGAGGAAGTTTTGTTAAATTCAGATGAGGACAAATCACAATATGAAAAATGTTTTTTAGCATTTTGTGCAGCTCTTCTCTAAACTTCTTCTAAGCGAGCAGCAACACCTTCAGTAACTTGACATTTTCTCCTTCTTGTTGATAAGAGCTCTGGCTACTCCATTTTGAATCACTTCCCATATGATGAATCAATTGCTTCATGTAGGCTTCATCCTCTTCTTCAATAGCCATGGTTGCTGCTATCAAGGTGTAGTGGCATGCTTGGGTTGTGTGAATCACTTGTACAAAACCACGAAATTTAGCAATAAATAATGCCTTTATACTCCAAAGTAATCACTTCAAATTTTAGGGTGTGATTCATATTTTCTGGCGCAAGCACATGGGTCCGCTGCTAGCATCAAAGGGCTTTTCGATTTAGCTATATTTTTTCATTAATATTTGCGGCTTGGACGTATGATGCTGCTAATATATATACTCTTTTTCTCTTATAATTAGGGATATAATAGAGGTGCAAGGTGCTAATTATAGTATAAAGCCTCCACTAGACATAGCCTAATTTAGGATAACAAGTAAAATCTTGTGTTCGATTTCTCTTTTTTAAGTGCTTTTATTGCTTTACTTCGTATTATTGTGCATCGATCCTAAGCATCTGGTCTCAACGCGAGATTTGAGATTAGGGTTTTCTATGGTAGAAGAGATATCTAAAAAATTGAATCATGGGAGATGTCGACTAGTCAATTCATAGATTGAAGTTAGGCGAAGTTCGGAGGGAAAGGGTTTCTCTTTTTGGAAGTTGAAAGTGGAGGATTTTGCTCATGTATAGAGATCTGTGATACGTGATGAAAAAGATACCTAAGTTATTACCAAGGAGTAGACGAAGGAGGGGGAGATCATGTCAGCAATCCAATCAATTGAAAGCAGTGGATCGTACGATCGGAAGGCATTAAAGCCTGATCCATCTAGTGTCTCAGTGAACCATGTCTTGTGAATTGTTCTCTCTGAGAAGATAGCAAGGATCCTTTTTTTAAGACTAAGCTGGGAAGCCTTTGTCAAAGCAATCTCTTGTTAAAGGTTGTTTCTGCGAGCAGTGACTGTATACCTTTGGATGAGTGATGTGATCTTTTTTGCACACTTACAATTCAATACTATTGTGGTACTTACGATCTATTGATGTTAATTTGTATGAGGAAGATAAAGCATGTCCTTTTTTAGGAGGCGATAGGGGTGAGAGAGGGGAACTCGCCGATAGCGTTGGACGTCGTCGAGCTGG
>JAGVVM010004537.1:0-21405 GCA_019149425.1 Psidium friedrichsthalianum | reverse complement strand
AAACATTGTCATACAACTGAAACTACTCTAAGTGAAAAAAACATAAATGTAAAAGGAGATAAATAAGTAGCAACCCCTAAAATGTAGAAGAATTGTTTGGTTTGGACCTTTGAGGGGGAATCATTAATCTTGGACAAGAGAAGATGTGACGTTTAGCTACCGGGATGGACATTAATTGGAAGGACACATCTTAGTCCTATAAATGTCACCTCCACTCTTCACATTCTCATCATCTGCATCTACGAATCTCATCTATTCCATATTGACATTTTTATCTCAATTTCATTCTCGTCCTTCAATTTCATCCCAGGAGGGAGAGGCATAAAAAAAAAAAAAAAGGAAGTAGAACAATCATGAGCACCCCAGTTACATTCACCGAAGAATTCAGCAGCCCCGTCCCAGCGCCGAGGATGTTCAAGGCGCTGATCATCAACGGCGATAATCTCATGCCCAAGCTCATGCCTCAGGCCATCAAGAGCGTTGAGCTCGTCCATGGCGACGGTGGTCCTGGGAGCATCAAGCAGATGAACTTCGCCGAAGGTTAGGTGACTCTAGTGACTATTTACTTGCGTGCCACTTTTTGGCACTAAATTCTTCTTTAGTAATTGGAAGATTGTTATGCAAGTAAAGGGAGAAAATCACAGATTAGACGAGTCAATTAAAGGTCGTTCGTGCCTCAAGATGGCCGATTAAAGTACATTGTCTTTTATTTTCCAGCGTCTAAAGCACCTTATTTCATTGGTGTAAAACGTGGGTACATCTAAAATTAATGACATTCGCAATTACGCAATTGCTCTTTAAGCACAGGCAGTCATCTGAAGTACTTGAAGCACAGAGTCGATGCACTGGACAAGGAGAAGATGACGTACAGCTACACGATGGTGGAGGGAGGCGAATTGGCCGACAAGATCGAGTCGATCTCCTACGAAATCAAGATGGAGGTGTCCCCCGATGGGGGCTGTAAGGGCACCAACGTGAGCAAGTACCACCCAAAGCCCGGGGTTGTGATCAATGAGGAGGAGATCAAGGCCGGGAAAGAGAAGGCCACGGCCGTCTTCAAGGCCGTGGAGGCTTATCTCTTGGCCAACCCCGGGGCCTACGCCTAAAAACTTTTATTTATGTCGTTGTCTATATTTGAAGCAAATTTTGCATCTCTTTTCGTGGGCCGATTAAGTTGTGCTAGTTATAATGGGGTCCTCTATACGTGGAACACCCTTGATTACGAGTGCTCATGACGTTGCTATTACAATAAGGTTTCTCCGATTTTATTATAGTACTTTGGCTTGTTAAAAAGTGTCTCGGAGCACTGTGAAGGTATGATGATGTTGCGGCGGTGGATATATTGAATGTACCTTGAAAATTAGTGAATAAGATTGTTTTCACGAGTTCGAAGAAATTTGGGCGTACTTCTTACAGGGTGGCGTTTTTCCTTCGGCATATTCCTTCCGTTGAATGCATTCAATGCTTCAAGATATTAAGTCTGATAGTGTTCTATCTATTAAAACTGATGTGTAATGTATATTGTTTTCATTCGAAAGAAAGGTCGATTTGGATTTGGCCATTGTTTGCACTGTAATTCTAACCCAAATAGCTCTATTATTAGATTAGATGAGAGGTTAAGATGTCTATAACGTTTCATATAAGCATTTAATTAGCATGTGATTGAGTACATAAGCTCTATCATTAATTATCATAGTCATCATGCCTGCTTATTTTCAAGGAACATTACCCAATCATACTTAAGAAGTGTTGGGTGTGATTCATACTCCCAACAAAATGAAAGGATGTGAGGCCCGCCTATTAGTAGTTTGAGTTTGGGCTTATAAATAGGCCCTACTATATATATATACACTCTCTTTTTTTTCCTTATAATTGATGGATGTAATGAGAAATGCGATATGTTAATTATAGTGAAATCATCTGCTAAACGTAACCTTAGTTTAAGGGTGAACCAAGATAAAATCTTATGTTTTGATTTCTCGCTTTTACGCTTTACTTCGTTGCGATTGTTCGCCAAATCCTAACAAGAAGTGGGTCTCATTTCATAATATTGTTGTGCGAAATAAGTGATTGAACAATAAAAGACAGAACAAGAAAATAAATTGAACACCAGATGTACGTGGTTCGATCGTAGAGACCTACGTTCATGAGGAGAGTAGCAACAAATTCCACTATAGATCAAACGATACACGGAGATTACAAATCATACTCGAATCATTCAAATACTCTCGGTATTTCCCAAACCCCAATTACAATCAAAACACACACAGCGGCTAACCCCATAATTTTTAATAAAATAATCTTTTAATCTCACGAAAGAATTAATACGCAAATCTTACAACAAAATGTAATCTGTTTCAACACATGAATTCTTGATATAATTTCACAAAAATAAACCCTTGCCAAGCACTCGACGAAACGGCACTTCCTGGATTGTCGTGATCCAACTTGCACTGAACGATATGTACTAAACTTCCTTTGCATGCAAATCTATATCTTATGGAATATACATATATGCAGCCCCCAGAAAAGTCCCATGTTGGTCAATGATGGAAGTCCACACTAATTTGGATTAAGGAAATAAAATCCCACCAGCTTTTCCTTATATTTTATTGTATTTTCTTTCTACTTCTCACTAAGCAACAGAAGGGCACACTGTCTATCCTTTCTTGTGTACTCCCTTCATGGCTAATGATCCAAAAACATCCAACCATGGAAATATCAAATCAACGTGCCGGCTTATACATATTTCAATTTAGGTCGAGTTCGTTGATTGGGTTCAAACTCGAGATATATTTTAACAATAAATATAATGGCCTACAAACCCTAGACTCTTGACAATTCCATGCCCAAAACTCTTGGGTCATGTTTCAACTATGTCAAATAACAATAATGTTAGCTCCTGGTAGATCGGATAGAGGCAATTCTTTTATTTTGTTTTCTTTTCTTTCCTTCCCTGTTATAGCAATATATGGATATATGAAGCCAAACTGTTCATCATCAAATCGGAGCCAGCATTAAATGATAAATCATGCAGCCTCTTGGGCAAGTATTCACAAAACTCTGAAAAGGACACGTAGGCAAACACTTCGATTATCTGCTGTTGGCTACATTGATTTACACAATACAATTTAGGGAAAATTCCAAACAAGAGCCTAAAGTGCCTTTATTATTTTAAATAAAGGACATTTTCATCCTTTTATTTTTTTCAATTTTTTTTCCTTTTTTCCTTTTTTCTTTTTCCTCTCCCCTCCCTTACCATTGTCGATGTCAAGTGAAGGCCACCCAGGCAAGGGCTGCCCTCGCTTGATGTCAGTAGACTCTGGCAAGGGCACCCTTGGCCGCCTAGACAAGGGCTGCCCTCGTTCCAACGCCAACGAGGGCTGCCCGAGCCTGAGGCCAACAATGGCTGAGGAAGAGGAGAAAAAAGAAAAAGTAAAAAGAAAAAGGAACTAGAAATGAAAATGAAAATGAAAAAATGCAAAAAAAAATGCAAAAAAATTAAAAGACAAAAATGCCCTTTGGCAAAGTCTTTTTTTGAGACGATTTGAGCATTTTATGCCCTTATTTGAAACAAAATCTATTTTAGATGCCTATTTGAGAAAATGAAGACGCTCTGGCCCTCGTTTAGAATTTTCCCTACAATTTATCACAACACCATCAAAAAGCACAAGAGGATATCCTTGAGGACACGGGACAAAGTGGCGTATTAATCATAACTTGATTCGGAACCTCTTATTTCTCATCCAACTTCAGCATTAAATCAAATACTTGCAAAGTTTTACGAAAGCCCATTTAATTTTTTGGCCAAAGGAACCGGCTAATCCATCTTAGCAAACTAATTTGTCCATTCAAGTGCGGCAACATTCCGGGCTTATTCGATGAGCGCATTCTCTTTGTTTGTCAAGCCCTTCCGCTACTCGATAACCAAGGTACATCGGCGAGGTTAAGAATCCTCTCGGATTAAGTGCACTTCTCGAAAATTTTGTGCATCATCAGACGATGCGACGAGACGCGAATCGAACGCCGGCAAGTTCTTCCATTCACTAAAGCATGCTCTGAAGCATCTTATGTTATCCATAAGAAATCAACTCGTGTATTTTTTCAATTTCCTCCGAATCACGACAACGAAATGCATCTTGTGTGCTTTAGGAGCCAGCGGAACATAACCCAGATTCTCGGACCGCTAAATACTGCCTTCCCTTGCCGATCTCTTTCACACCAAAGCTCAACCGGAGTTGATTTTCCATCGTTTGGTATAATTCCCCGCTAGCGAGTTTCGTAGAGATCGATCATGGGTGTGTTCACGTTCATCGATGAGTACAGCTCCCCCATCCCCGCGGCGAGATTGTTTAAGGCCTTGATCGTGGACTCCCACAACCTCATCCCCAAGCTCATGCCTCAAGCTATCAAGAGCATCGACATCGTCCCGGGCGATGGAGGAGCCGGAAGCATTAGGCAAATCAATTTCGCCGAAGGTGAATCTTTCTCGAGGGTCTTCAAGCTATTGATGCTGCCAATCTTGCGAAATAAAATTGCAAAATTTTCATATGAATGATAAGATGGCACGTCGAAAAGAGGAACATGTCGATCGTCCTTTTGAGTGCCGATGGAAATAAGGATTACATACGTTGTACCTTGTTCGAAATGGTGGATTGTTAGGGATTCATCCTATGGAAGCATTCCCGCATTTTTCTGAATTCCACTTCACTTTCCCACTCATTTCTTTTGAAATTTCATTTGAAAAGTTTTGCCAAATGCTGTTATGTCTCTTATCAAAGTAAACAATTAGATGCATGTGTCACGGGCCAGCATTTTTCCCTGACCGAAGGATAGCCCATGAGGCGCTTGGCGAGTAGTCCGCCACCAGGTCAAGCTTGTTTCTTGTTGTCCCATGAAATACTTAGGCGAATATCTTTCTCATATTAAATCCTACCATACCCAGCTTAGCTTGGGCATCCTTTTTGTATCAAGCGAGCACAGGTCAATATAGGCACCAGAACTGGTTTCAGCCTGCCATGGTCTCATCAAAAGAGCGGCATTAGCTCCCAACCAGTTTGTACACGGGAGGCCAACCCCGCCTTCAGAGCTCCTAAGGAATGTATTATGTTTAATCTTAGAACTTCTAACACAAACCGTCCTGACACCATTCCGAGGGACCCAGTTGTCTAGTACCCTCCGTGATCGCTCATTTAGTGTGGATGGAAATAAGGATTACATACTTGGTACCTCGTTCGAAATGTGGAGAGGATTCATCCTATGGAAGCATCCACGCATATTTCTGAATTCCACTTCACTTTCCCACTCATTTCTTTTGAAATTTTAATTTGAAAAGTTTTGCCAAATGGTGTTATGTCTCTTACCAAAGTAAATAATTAGATGCATGCATGTGTCTTCCCGACAAGCCCTCTCGAAATATTGAAAGAAAAGCTAAAATGGATCGAGATACTTTAAATCTCATAGACCGGTTATATACTGACTTACAATTATGTGAGTAGTCGTAACCCAGAATACATGGTCCGCCCACATTTTACGGGATTTAAACAAATGATCTTCAATTCTCGAACCGAAAATTCTCCGATGTCCGAACAGATTGGACCAAACTCTGAGGTTGACCAGTCCTTTTTTTATCAACGTTTCTTGAGTCTTATTGACATGGAAAAAATTAATTTCGCCATAGAGATGCAAGACACTATTTTTCCCCTATGTGATATATTAAGGACCTTGCATTTAACAAAAATGAGCAAAGCAGGAAAATCTTCCTTACCGTGCCTAAGAAGGTGCGGACTCTTAAATCTTACGAGTATAGATACGATAGTGACACAACTAAATGCGGCCGAAAATATGGTTACCGATATGTCTATGAAGTCTAGACACGTTGCCATCCAATTAAGTTATTAACCCTAAAATTCAAAATAAATAATAGAATTAATGGTGATATTTTCTTTTTCGGCTTAAAAAGAAAAATGATCAAGCAATCATTATGTTTTTTTTTTTTATCGAAGGTGTCCGGGCCAACGTCCGTATAGATCGCGCACCTCGACTAATCCTCCGGGAGGACTAGCGCAGCATCCCACCGCCACGACCCTCCGCTTAAATCACCAGCACCCAACAAGGTTCGAACCTAGGACCTCTCGTGAAAGGACCAAAGCGCAAACCAGCTGAGCCACCAATGGGTGGGTATCAAGCAATCATTATGTTCGTTTCTCTTATGATCGCTAAAATCGGTCTTTTACTAACTTTTTTCGTGAAAATTTGTCCAAAAAATTCTAAACCAATTGTACAAAAGCCCATTCAGTTTAAGCTTTCTCATTGTGTCAATTTAGCCATAAAATTTTCAATTGTCTCGTTTCAATCCTAAACCTTTTGAAGTTTGCCAATTTAGTACTAAACGTCTTATTTGGATAATTGTGTAAAAGGACTATACTGATAAATTATCAAAATATTTAAAACTAAATTGACAAATCGTCAAAAAATAATTATGATTAAATTGGCATGATGAAAAGGTTTAAGATTAAATTGACGTATCGTCAAAAGATTTAGAACTAAATGGGCTATATGCCTTGCCTCCATTTGCTCCCTCTCTTGCCTCTTGCCTCTTATGTACTCTGCCGTCTAAAATAGATCCATCCCTAAGTACTCGTTTCAATACCATCTCCTACTTCTCCTATTTGGGTGCTCGCATCATGTTCATCTATGCCTCTGTAAACGTCCCTCGCATTTAGATGGCAATGAAGATAGATACTTTTCGACTCCAATTGCTAGCGATTCCTGGAATTGTCCTGTGAGAGGAACCATTTGTAATGTCAAATAGCTGTAACGAGCCTACACCCAGTTTCGTCTGGCAGCCTATTGAGTGGAGCCAACATTAAGGCTTGAGCTCTTGGCCCAGTGGGGGATTGGGCGTGAACTGGTCCTATGGACCATGGAAGTCACGTACAAAATACTGCTGATCATTTCTTTTATATGCACCATGCGTTGAGCTCCATCCTGCATCGAATCTTATGGCCCAGCAGCAGACTGAGGCCCGGGAACTCCGCATCTCTTACTTGAAGGAGCTAATTAGCCACATAGGAGACTACTCGAAAGCATATAAGTGAATTAAGGGAAGACGAGAGAGGATGGAGGTGTAAATTGCGCTTATTGGTGGAAACCCCACTCGAGCACGTAAGATAGGCCAAGGGATTAAACAACTCGACATTCCGATCCCAAAATGAACAGCCTTAGGGAACCGCAGGATCACGTTATGGGCCATTCAACTCATCCACGTGCGGTCCATGTGCGACTTCGATTCGCCTCAACCCTTCAAACGCTTGGGCCCATCGCTCAAGGGTTTCGTCCTTCGATGATGGGCTTATACCATGGTTCGCGATTCAAACTCCGATTCGATCGACTCAGGGTGGGTTTGGTCCAACATTTCAAATGAATTTTGGTGAAATGCAAATGTCCTTAGCCTAAAGGGTTTTGGGAAAATGTTAATCGCGTTTGGAAAAAACTGATTTCAAAACGGGCTTTAAATTAAATATTGTTTGCTAAAAATAACTTTGCAAATAGGTTTTGGTAATTTTTACCATTGTGGGGTTAGTTTTGAAAAAAAAAATTCTTTTAGCATTCCCAAGGCCAGCATTTGGCTAAATGCTGGCCTAAAGCTGAACCAAATGGTTTAGCATTTTCTCAAGGGGCTTTGAGGACTGAAATCCACTTGGGAATGCTGAACCAAATCCACCCTCAATCGTTTGAGCCATGAAAATTTACTGCCCTTTAATAGTAGGGTTCAAGAACGTCCGCCAACTTGATTTCTCAAAAATACCATGATCTCTCCAAATGCTGAAGGCCTTTCCTCTCCCCCCCAAAAAAAAAACTTTTGCTCATTGCCATAGAGATAGAGAGATTTGGCATGAACCCCTTCATCAATACTATGGTATTAATGCCGATGAACCGAACACTGAATACGATGGAGGAAGTACATAAGTTGTAAGTCGACGGTCGATCCAATCTAGTATATCGGTGACTAATCAAAAATATATACAGGTTACGCCAAACGACGAGAGATACAATACCGATTTTGGATCATTCCTTTATTTAGTGGCCATATTGCCATAGCCACCATCAAGCAATTTACACGAAAGAGGAGAACGCCAACTTTTGATCCAATCTATACGCCGTCGTGAAGGAAATGCCATTGCTAAGCGGCCCTATACCCCCCAACATGCCCCACAGTTGAACGTGGAAAGCTTCATTCCACCTCTATCAAGCAGCCTTCAAAAGAAAGATAAGAAGTTCGAGAATACAACGATCGAAACCCGCGTTGAATTGGTCAACGATCTGCAGAGACGTGAAGTCTATCTATATTCCCCCTTCGGACATTGGAGACCACCAACAGGTTCGATCCAATCCCATATCACTACAAAAACCAGCATTCTTCGTTCTTCCCATTTTCATTTCCAATCTGAATTCCTTCACCTAAGTTCACAGGATCAATTAAAGCCCGCTCTCTCTCTCTCTCTCTCTCTCTCTATCTCTCTCCCTCTCTGCTGGTTCTTCCCATTTGCGTCTCCAATCTGAATTCCTTCACCTAAGTTCACAGGATCAATTAAAGCTCGCTCTCTCTCTCTCTCTCTCTCTCTCTCGATCTCTCGATCTCTCGAATTCTTAGCTAACATGGGCATAACTCGATACCACCACACGTTCCGGGCGCAGGTGACCCCGGCCAGGATGTTCAAGGCCTTGATCCTCGACTCCCACGTCCTGACTCCGAAGCTCATGTTCTCGTCCATCAAGAACATCGAGTTCCTCGAAGGCGATGGGGAGGTCGGAAGCATCAAGCAGGTCAACTTCACCGAAGGTAAGGACGAAAGGCATATCTTGATTCATATGATTCTTTTCACTAGTTAGATATCAGAAGGAGTAACAAGGAACTGGGTTTCCTTCCGAATTTGCAGCTAGTCCGTTGAAGTACATGAAGCACCGGATCGACGCGCTCGACAAGGACAATCTCAGCTGCAAGTATACTCTGATCGAAGCCGAACCGCTGATGGAGAAGATCGAGTACGTGACCTACGAGGTCAAGTTCGAGCCATTCGGCTTCACCGGGTGCATCTGCAAGCTGACCAGCGAGTACAAAGCCAAAGAGGGCATAGAGATCAAGGAGGAGGACATAGAGCATGGGAAGGACAGAGCAATTGGGATGTATGAAGTTGTGGAGGCCTACCTCATGGCACACCCACATGCCTACACTTGAAGAAAGAAAAAAAAAAACAGATTTTTGTTCTTGCCCTTTGTTTATTCTGCAAGTAAAAGGGTCTCTTCCTGAACAAATTCTTTAAGCAGACCTGGGTTTGTTTTTGTCCATTCAATAGTGTTCTTGCTCCAGAGGCAAGCTCAAGAGGACTCGTCATGTGAACCGAGGTTTGATGAATGTGGGTTCAGTATTATATTATGAGTCATCTGACTATGAATTTACTCTGCAATTGCTCAAGTTGTCAAGTTATCAAAAGAAGCATTTTTTTTCTGCGCATTTTAGAGAGAGGGAGTGCCGTGGAAGGGAAGGTGCTGGCGGCCAAGTTATTGGTGGTTGGGGTTTCATGTCATTAGAAATTTCACTTTCTTTTGGGGCTAGTTCGTTTGCCACAAACATCATGTGATCATCTTCAAGAATTAGATGGTGATGGACCTAATGAGACTGTATTTTTCTTGATTATAAAGATTCCCAGTCACAAGCAGCTTCACAAAAATTTGAGTTAGGCAAAAATACACCCAATTCATTTATTCAAACCCCGCCTCCAACAAAGGAAAAACCCAAAAACCTAAATTGAAGAGAAGTCCGAGCTTTCCTGTCCTTTTAGTCTATTATTCTGGAGTGATTGGCGGTTTTGACTGAGATGGCCTGCCTTTCTTGACTCAACATCCCATTTCTTTGAATTAGTAGAGTAAAACCATATGCCAACATCTTTCCCAAAAAAAAAAAAACATATGCCAACTATATTTTACCCCCAAAAAAAAAAAATCCCACATGCCAGCCATTTGTCAAGTTTAGAACAGACTTTGAGTTGAATTTGAGTCTGTCTCTGTTCTCCTTTTGCGGGTATCCATTCCAGACAAGACCATATTGGTCATTTGGAATGTTATTGTAGGACAGTCAACGCTCCAAAGTTCCCTGTTTTGTGATTATGGAGATAAAAAGTTCGATCGTTGGCCCTAAAGTCATGTTGATTACTGCAGGTAGGTGTCATGCAGCATTCGCCGGTAGTATGATTCGGCGAGATGCTTCCTGGGAAAGTTTGGATCTTTGACTCTGAGATTGGTCTGAGGCATGGATGACAGTGAAAACTTAGACCTGCTGATGACACGTAGAAGTCTGTATAGATCACAGAATCTGCTTTCATATACATCTACCGACAAAAGACACTCTGTTCCAAATAATCTCGGTACTCGGTCTTGATGTTTCTGCACATGACGCAGCGTCCGTGCCAAAAAAACAAATATGTAATCTCAGAATCATGTGAACATGAACCGCTGGAGTGACTGCAAGAAGTTTGGTGGAGTATGTTGTGCGGGAAAAGTTAGTCTGTAAGCCATGTTCGCAGCTTGTACTAAGATTAAGCTCCTCAAAATGGAGCTGAGGAAAACATCTTTTCCTGTTCAATCACATTAAACCACCGGGGTGAATAGAACCACAGAGGTATCTTTTGCCCTTTTTGGTATTTTCCTTTTGCAAGATTCCATGAGACCACAAATCCATGATGGAATTGTCCCCCGCCTATGTGTTTCGCAAAATTTCCTGAACAGAATCCGCAGATAACAGTAATGGCCACCCTCCAATGTGGCCATTTTTGTTAAGTACACAGGTCCAAGCAATCATAAGGGAATTTTTTCTTTTCATTCACTGTAGACTAGGGAAAATGTCCCTCCCTTTCTCAGTCAAAGGTTTCCCCAGCAATAGGGTTGAGCATGATGACTGTCCTTTAACTAGATGATACGCAAATTTGATGCAGAGACTCCCCCCACTAGGCCCCCCATCTAAATTCTGGCCTGTAAGGGCTATTATTCCTTTCAGATTATGCAAGTAATTGATAGTACCACCGCCTGGGCCAAATCAGCTCAATGCCTCGCATACATCAGGGGAAATCAAGAGTTTTACAACGTGATGCGATTAGCCTGGACCCGATGGTCTAGTGTCCAAGAAATTTCTGGTTCAAGCGGTGCAGCAAGTTCATGGACCGGCAATGCTTCTTTTGCCGAATACAAAAGGGCTTTCAGCTCCAGTTGGGGAATCTGACCTTCCAATCTGCACCAAACTTTATGGCAAAACCGAAAGATAGCTCTTTCTTGTCGCAAACCATCTTGAAAATCCGTCAGAGACGGGTTAAATTTTTTGTCACAATTAGTTTGGGGCATGACATGAGCTTTTCTTGAGGCACAAGGATTCCCTGGGAGTGCATGTCCATCATGCTTGGAAAAAGCCACTTTCATCTCTGACTGATGCAGCCCTATGCATGTCACTGTTCTATCTTCTGCAACCCGCACCCTCGCTTTACTCCATTTCTTCTTTTTCGCCTTTTCTTATCATCTAGCACCGGTCGGTTTTGGATAAACTAAATGTATTCACAACCCCCCATCAATTATAGATAGCCATCCATCTTTAGAAAGCAAATTCTCTTTAGGTCAACATTTCTGGGTGTATAAAAAAACTGACCCTTTCTTTAACATTTGACGAGGACATGAAAGAAAGAGAGAACACAAGCAATATTTGATTTCCCCTCACACTCCTGGAAAAGAGATTCCTTACATGTCCCACACCCTTTTGCCTTTCACATATTCCCCTTCTGAGTGCACAAATAAATGCCACCTATTCTGATTCTCTCTTTACGCATGCTCATTCTCACCTCCTCTTCTCCAATCTCTTCGCATTGTTCATCATTCCAAGCTTTGCCTCATGATTCCAGCAGAATTAGAGGTATTGATGCTTCAGGACTCCATTCCCTCAATTTATCTGTTTCTTCTGTCCCCCTATGGGAAAAAGAAGGTTTTGGTTTTGTTAGGCATTGTGTTTGTGCTCTCTAATGATGCAAGTCTTTTGTGTTCTTTCCGCACAGAAGCCTCGGGTCACGGAGATACACGTCCGGATGGACTGTAATGGCTGCGTTCAGAAGATCAAGAAGGCGCTACATGGCATTAATGGTAAGTGGGATCGAGAATGACTAAATCATCGGTGCCGATTTCTTTATTCATTTTTTCTTATCTGACCTTTGTTCCTAGTGAAAAAGAGTTTGCTTTGCTTTGCTGTGAAAATTTCAGGTATATATGATCTCTACATTGATTTCCCCCAACAGAAATTGACAATTGTTGTTGGGCTGATCCTGAGAGGATTGTCAAAGCCATTAGAAAGACCAGAAAAAATGCCACCATCTGTTCACATACAGAGCCGTCATCAGACGAACCCTCTCAGCCCACAGAACAAGCCCCCAACGGCGACGCACCACCGCCTGCAGAGTCAGCAAACCCATCCCAACCTGAGGCCCCGCCATCAGAACCGCCGAAGGAACATCCGCCTCAGGAAAATCCGCCGCCACCGCCTCAGCAAGCAGAAAATCCGCAGCCGGATACAAACCCGCCTCCATCTGCTACCGCCAACCCCAAGAAGGCCAACCGCCCCAGCAAGAAAACCAGCCACCGCCACCCTCCATGCCTAAGGACGTGGGCGAGGTTCACGTATTATACCATCACCCCCCAGACTCCGGTTACAGATCATACGGCTACAACCGCGGTTACAACGGCCACTACTACAGGTACCCGTGCAGCAGCAGCAGCCACCAGGCATTCCAACACGAGCCACCGCCGCAAATGCCTCCGCCACCTCCGCCGGTCTACGTGACTCACAGCTACAACACGTACAAGCCGTCACCTTATGTGACCGAATACGAGTACGCGAGATCGCCGCCGCCACAACACAACTACAGTCAATACCGGAGCATAGACCATTATGGCGAGGCGTCCCCCAGCAGCTATGCCAGCGCTGCTGGGAGCGGAAACATCACTTCGATCTTCAGTGACGAGAACCCGAATGCTTGCAGGGTGATGTGAGAGAATTGTCTTGAGGGAGATGGGCATGATCAAGCAACGCGCATAGACTGTTCCTGGCCTTGGACTCAAAGAGGGTGTGGCAAAAGAGAAGAGGTTAATCCAAACTAGGAATAATTTTGCGGAACAAAAAAATCTGAGGGGCCGCAGTGTTTTGTTGGATTAGCATTTGAGGAAAAGAATGAGATTCCTCGCTTGTAAGTGGAGGAAGAATTGGACATCTAATGAGAAAGTCGAAAAGTGAAACTTGAAAGTCCAATCCCAATCCCAATCCCAATGCCATAACCATTTCCTTTTTCCTAGAGAAAGAATCTGATAAAGTTCATCTTTTTCCGTGGGCACAAATGCTTCCTTGGACTTCCATCTCTGCTATATGATGACTACTACTTCTGTCTTCCTAGGCGAAAAACTCAGGCGAGAAAACAAGCGGAGAAATCCGGAATTATGCTCGGCCGTGCCATGCTAGTCCTTGAACCTTAGAAAAATCACGCGCCGGCCAGTCCGACAACCAGTGAACGGGCCGTCCGATGACCAGTGAAGAACTGCCCTGGTGTTTCTATCTACAACTAATGATGGATTGATTAGTCGGGAAAGTAAACTGTTGTTGACTGCTTGATGAGCATTTCAAAACTTGGTTGCCAATGAAAATGTTAGGATTAATCGTACAAACATAACGAAATAAATAGTAAAAGCGAGAAAGAGAAATCGAGACACAAAGTTTATTCCAGATCACCCTTAAATTAGGGCTATATCAAACAAAGAATTTCACTATAATTAGCACTTCACACATTTTTATTACAACTCTCAATTACAAAAGAAAGATATCAAATATTTCATTTAGTAGTTATTCATGAGTCCAAGCTGCCAAATTACTAATAAAACATGAACCTAAACTATTGAGGAAATAAAAAACCCCAGGTGTCTTGGAAGCGCTGTCCCTTGGAGCACCCATCATGGTAGCTCCCCCGAACTCCTCGCCTGCCTACTGAGAAGCAAGACGTTTGTGAATTCTTGTCGATGAAGAGTATAAACCATACCTCCAAAAGGAAAGGTATGTTCTGGGCGTTATTAATGTGTAAGAATGACACAGACCAAGCAAATAAAAGACAAAAGTAAGAATGATAAGTCACTATTGAAGGCAATTGGGGTGTCTGACCTTGCTTTTAATAAGTGCTACGAGGATTAATCTAGTTGACCTAATGAATCTAGTTAAGAAGTTTATAAATTTAATTATCCTTCTTAACGCCCACGAGAAGGGCACAGCCATTTAATTATTCTCCTGAAAACCATATGGTTCATTCGATGGTTTAATATCGATTTTCTGTCACCTGAGATACTGATTTCGAGAAAATTTCGACGCCATCACAACATCTTTTCAATACGAGTTAGCAAAAAATATGCTAATTGTTGTTGATTTCAAGTTAAGCCGGACCGGGTCGGATTTCTCTGTATGAGTCTCTGTCTGATTCATATTCGCGTTTCTCATGTCGTGTCGAGAGTCGTGGCTACCATCTGATGGTGTCGTAACTGGTTTTGTAGAAAAATTTCAAATAAAGATTCGAATTACCTTCATTTTCTCAAATAAGAGTTTGAAATAAATTTTATTTCAAATCAGGACATGAAATGTCCTCATCGTTTCAAAGAATGGCTTGGCGAATGACATTTTCATCCTTTAATTTTTTGCAATTTTTCCTTTTTTTCTGTTTTCTTGTTTGTTTTCCTTTTTGTTTTCCCTCTTTCTTCTTTGGCCGTTGCAGGACTTAAGCAGCCTAGCCTGAGCAATTGTTACTCTTCAAAAACCGAAGCCTCGACCACAAATTCTCCAAGCCCAAGCTCACGATAGCTTGATCGACCCTCGACGTCTTCATTGTTTGTTGCTGCGGTGGCTCAAAAGACAATCCATGAGTGTTGGAAAAAGCAATCGCACACGTTAACGTATCAGGGAAAATATGTAACACTGTTTGTTGTAATCAGAAAAATAATAACATGGAGAAGGCGATAATAATATTTGATACAGAATAAGCTCATGTACAATCTTTACAAATAAAGATTACAAAAAAATAAACTTGCTAAATTCTATAAAATCAGAAAAAAGATTAGACAAGAGATAAGATACGGCTAACCGAATTTCCTTAAAGCAATTAGTTCCTACCAACAGTGTTAAACAGCTTCACGAACTATGCCTCTCAAGATACAACACCTCGAACTTGTTTATATCAGCACTATACGAACAGGATTCTATCGAGCACTTCTCGAAACTGGCACACCTGGAGGACGACTATGAGAGAACTAGAGGAATGCACTTGAAATTGTGAGTTTTCCATTCTAATTCTGAACTTTTGAAATACATTTATTTATAGACTGGAAAAACATCAGTTACACCGACATTAATCCACATCGTAACCGACAACATTAATCCACGTCGGTTACACCGACATTAATTGAGCCATTAACCTATCAATTACAACAATGAGAGGAGTTATAAGGATCTGACGAAGTAGCTATAAGGATGTGTGTGTGTGTGTGTGTGTGAGAGAGAGAGAGAGAGAGAGAAGGTGAAACCAAAAACCGAAAGCAAAAGATGCGAAATTGTGCTAGCTAGATCCCAGAATTTATACTGTAGAAACAATGAAGCAAATCTCAAGGGCAACGAACACAGTTTCACTTGACAGTGGGAATGGCGCATGAAAAAACAGGAATGGTGTCGTAGGTAATAACCCAAGTGGCTGAGGAACTCTGGTGTGAAACCCTAAAACCATTTCTTCCCTAGCCATCACCGGCGCCGAGCAGAGGCGAGGGTTGCCCTCGCTAGCATCAGGCAAGGGCGGCCGGCCACCCTATCCTGAGTCTAGCAATGGCTAGGGAAGAAGAAGGAAAACACGAAAAAAAAAAAAGAACAAAGAAAAGAAAAATAAAATATTAAAAAGAAAAAAATCGGAGAAAGATAAAGAAGGAAAATGTCTTTTCTATTTTTTGAAATAATAATGGCAATTTAAATTTTTATTTAATATAAAGTCTGTTTTAAATTTTTATTTGAGAAAAATTAAGACACGTCCAACCTTTATTTAAAATTTTTCCTTTTTTTATGCTGTAGAGAGAGAGGGTGGGGCCAGTGGATAAGCAGTGATTGGCCCACCATCCCGGGCCCACAAGCCCAAGCTGGATCCAGCCACTGTCTAGTCCACACGCGCTTGCAGCCTCCGCGTCACCATTCCCATCTCCATAAAGGCCCTCTATAATTGCGATTAACTTAGCCAAATCATTATATTGCCCCCCAATCTAGTACAAATTTCCGTGTCCCTGCATCTAATTACAAATTCCCCGGTCAAAATACACGGGACTTTTCAGTAAATTCCTTCACTGCAGATGAGCCTCTTTAATCTCTCTCCCTCGCTGCTTCCTTCCTTCCTTCTGCTGCTTCTTCTTCTTCTTCTTCCAGTTCCAGCCATCATCGGTTCACAGCTACAGGCATTCCTTCACCTCCGAAATCGACCTCAAGCTCTCCACTCTCCGGAGCCACCACATTTTGGAACTCCCACTCATCCCCTCGCGTTCGATCCTCTGTCCCCCCGGTGCCGGTAAATCGATGGCGACGGGGACGATGGCGACCGTGGCGGGAGCAACGGTGATCCTGTACTACATCCTGAGGAGGACGCTGGCCCCGAGGGGAGAGGATGAGCCCGGGGACCGGGGCGGGGATCTCTCGAGATCGAGCAGATCGTTGAAGAGGAGGATCGCTCGGCGACCGGCTCAGGCGCCGGCGACGTTGTTCGAGGCGATCGCGACGTTGGCGGAGACGCTCAGGTTCACGTACTCCGAGACTCTGGGGAAGTGGCCGATTGGGGACTTGGCGTTCGGGATCAAGTATCTGATGAGAAGGCAGGTACGGGCTTGTTAATTGTTAGGCCTGTTCTGCTATCGAATTTGGGGTGACTCAGTCGCTTGGCTCGGATTAGTGTAGTTGAGCTGTACGCGGTCTTATAGTGTGGCAAGTCGAGTCTCTTAAATCAGTGTCTTGGCTACTGATAGTCATCGCTCATTCCTCAAATGGTGAACTTTTTCCTGTTAGGGTGTCCACGTCAGTAGATTGATCACTGTTTTGTATATGTTTGAAGCATTTGACCGCTCGAGCTGTAATTAGATTCCTAGAATGAAGTATGTCATTTCATTTAATTACGGCTGTTTCACCACATGACCCAGTTCCATTCCTTGGTTGTAGATATGAATGGCACATGGAAGTGATTTGTCTGCAAGTTGTTATGCTACATGTTTTTTGGCTAGTCAACTATTTTATATGATTGTTAGAAAAACTGCCATTTACACAGTCTCGATCACAAACAGCTTTAGTAAAGAACATTTAAGCGACACCCATACGAGATCCAGACAGGAAATGATATAGTTAGTATCATTGTTGTTTTCTGTTGCTTTTAATAACGGGAACGAAACACCTTGTGCTTTGTGATGTCTAATAGAGATAGTAAGGTCTAATTTTGCGCATCTATCACCTTATGCTTTGTCATGTCTGATGGAGATACTAAGGTCTAATTTTGCACATCTATAAGTGTAAAGATTAATGAAAAAGGAAGATGATTCTGTATAATGTCATATATTCTTCTCCTTGCAATTTTTTTTTTTTATCAGCGTGATGTATTCTTGCAGGGGGATATCTCAGTCGCAAGTATATATGCTGGAAGTGACTGTATACGGCTGGGGGGCCCTGAGATTCTGGCGAAGGTGAATCATCTCCTGAGGTTTCTGACGCTTTGCATGCTTTTCTCTAAGAAGCCATTTCCAGTGTTTTTGGAGTCATCTGGATACTCTCAAGAAGACGTGCTCCTTCAGAAACCTAAGGCCGCGGTATGTTACCTTCATAAGCACAATCACAGTGATCTGACCTTGAATGATTGCCCTGCCAAACATCGGATGGGCACATTTGCTTACCACATTTTAAGATACTTTTGGAATTTGGAGAACATTTCTTTTGCAGTTTTTTTCTTGAAGTATGGCTCGATACCTTTCGATTTTTCAGACGATGCATTCTGCACCATTTTCATCAATTTTACACTCATTCTATACACCAGATTCAAACAGTCATATACTACACAGTGGTGGATTATCAACACTGTTGACCATTTTACTGACAATTTAGTATGTTTTTCAAATATTACGCTGTGGGTGGAAGTCTTGGCCGTAAAAAAAGAGCTATCCCCTATGAGATGAACCCTTTGGTCAGCCGAAACTTACTTGGGGGAAGGTAGTAAAACAAGATCTAATGAAATAGGAAATAGATTGGCGTACGATCGGTCTTAGAACGGAGTGGAGGAAAGCTATTCGCATTGTAGAAGGAGGGATTTCCTATGTTCCAGAGTGCCCTATTTAGTCCTTTCTATTTTTTATATTTATTTATATCTACTGATTTATTTATTTATTTTATTTTTTGGGGTATCCATGTTTTTGTTTTTATTTTAGTATATTTTATGCTTTTCACTTCGGATTCATCGCCGATCCCAACTGATTTGGGATAGAGGTGATGTTGATGTTGATGTTGACACTGTGGGTGGAAGTCTTGGCAAAGCCTATTGCTCATAAATGACTACTTTATCTTTGAAGGAGCAAGAGCTCACTCTTAATAATATGTTTATGATATTTGCAGCTTTTGAAGCCTGCTTTCACAGTAATACGTGACAAAAGTGAAAAGTGCTTTCTCCTATTGATTCGGGGTACACATAGCATCAAAGATACGCTAACTGCAGCAACTGGTGCTGTGGTCCCTTTTCACCATTCAGTTTTATGTGATGGTGGAATTAGCAATTTAGTTTTAGGATACGCGCACTGTGGAATGGTTGCTGCTGCTCGCTGGATTGCTAAGCTTAGTACTCCTTACCTGCTTAAGGCTCTTGATGAACATCCTGACTACAAGATTAAGGTACTCTATGTCTCCTATTGGGATGGGTCACTGGAAGTTCTTAAGTGAACTTCTTTTCTTGACTAACGAAAACGGTATAGAAATAAATGTTAACTCTGAACTGTCAACTGTGTATGAAGTTGTTGGTGTTTTACTTAAATTTGTAAAGCTTGTGTTTGAATTTCTGCTTCCAGGTGGTTGGACATTCTCTAGGTGGTGGTACTGCTGCACTCTTAACCTACGTTCTCAGAGAGCAGAAAGAGTTCTCCTCAACCACATGTGTCACGTTCGCCCCTGGTGAATACAATTTATCTTGTCATGCTAATTCATGATTAGTAACTGTGAGATGTTAATTAGGTTGACTAAGTTGTAACACATGATTTTCACCTTTAAATTTTACCCAACTTTTCCTAATTGTCAAGCTAAAGTTCAGCAAAACATGAAGTTGGTAGACGTGGGAATACAAATGTTACTGTTTTCACTATGTTTCCAGCTAGTTTAAACTGGTTGTAGCTTGTTTTTGGCCACAAAGAAAAAGAAACTGCTAGAAGCTTGTGGGGTATCAGGATCTAGAGATTATCAGCTTTTTGGATTGATATTGAACTTATTGGTGGAGACCAGAAGGTTTATCTCAGCATCAGAAGGAAAATTAACCGACTAATGAACAAAGTAATCTTCAACATGGGCATCACAGTGTTCCCACTGCATGACCATGAGATCGCTTCTTTAACTAAAGCAGGTCTATGACTAGACACGACAATCTTCATCTTCCTGTTTAAAGGATGTACGGTTGTAAATTTAAAATCTGCCAGTTCATCACTTTGCTGAATTTCTAGTGGAAATTGATTCAGTTGTTTCTGAAGGACTGGGATTGGTGATGATAGATCTGCCACATTGAAACATCTGCATTGGTTTCCTTTCTTATCTTGGCATTGACTGAACTTGTGAAACCGTATTAAAGTTATCTTCTTTCCTCTTTGATTTGAATTTAAAGAATTGCTGCTTCTGATGAAAATATGCACTTGATTCGTAACCCTACCGAGGAAACTGTATAGATAGAATGGTAAGAATTCAATTTTAGCAGGAAGCTTATTGTAATCCTTCCATACTGCAGCTGCATGTATGACATGGGAGTTGGCAGAATCAGGCAAGGATTTTGTGACTACCATAATAAATGGCTCTGATTTGGTGCCAACATTTTCAGCTGTTTCTGTTGATGATCTTCGTTCAGAGGTAGATAACTATTGATTCCTTTATTCCCGCTATAGTACCCTTTCATATGTCGGAATAGGGAAAATGCTGTTATTCCTCCCGTACCGTTGAACTAATGGAGTAGTCTTGTTTCTAATATCAGGTGACAGCATCATCCTGGTTGAATGATTTAAGGGATCAAGTGGAACGGACAAGGGTCCTAAATGTTGTTTATCGCTCTGCAACTGCTATAGGATCTCGTCTGCCTTCTATGGCTAGTGCAAAAGCCAGAGTAGTTGGTGCCGGTGCACTTATGCGCCCAGTCTCAAGCAGCACACAGGTATTTTTATGTGTCATTATTACAAGTAAATTTCAGATGCTGTCTTCTGCACAGCCTTGTGCACGTTTGAATGTGCTGAGCACTTGATTATTTGATGCTTGGAGACATAGGGTTTAATTACATTGGTTGTTGAAAGAATAAAAGAAACGGGTGGTATTCCATCAGATTAATGTGTGCTGGGCCTATTTTAGGGGGTGATGAAGAGAGCACAAAATGTGGCTCAAGCCATAGCTGGGACTCGCTCATCTCTATCTTCATGGTCCTGCATGGGTGCTCGTCGCCGCAATGTGGGTTCTTTATCAAACTTGAAAGTCCAGCAGCCTGAAGCTCCTCTCATACTTGATAAAGCATGTGAATCTCATCCGACAGAAGAGACAACGATAGAGTCCATGCAAAGCCATAAGGAACTTCATTCTAGTGACGGATCTGGAATCGACAGTACAGATGAAGAGGAGGAGCTCATCCCAAGGGAGAGAGTTACATCAGAAGAAGCAGAAAACATAACAGAAGGCGAGTTGTGGTATGAATTGGAGAAGGAGCTTCAAAGGCAGGAGAAGGAGCCTGACATTCAGGCCCAGGAGGAAGAAGCAGCTGCAGCGAAAGAAATTACAGAGGAGGAAAATGAGATAGCTGATGCTTCAGAGAGCCAGAAGTCTGGGACTTCTTCACCCGACTCCCTGGAGACCCACAGGTTTTATCCACCTGGGAGAATCATGCACATGGTCTCCCTGCCGACTTCGGATGATGCTGACATGGATAACGACGGCTCTCGCGATGAACGTGCGGGTATTTATGAGACGCCGAGGGAATTGTACAGTAAGATCAGACTGTCAAGAACGATGATCAATGACCATTATATGCCCATGTACAAAAGGATGATGGAATTGTT
>JAGVVM010004536.1:0-12868 GCA_019149425.1 Psidium friedrichsthalianum | reverse complement strand
TTTTCTATTGAAGTCGACTCCACAATTGTCGTGCTCTTCATCGGGAGTCTCGTCTAAGTGGCAGTCATTCGTGTGATCCATTGAATCATCCAGAAAGAACGGACTCACAAGAGCCTGGTGTAGTAATTTGTACCCCCAGCGATGACTAGAGAATTATTTTGAGACGAGATCTCATCAATGAGAGGTACAGCAGACCCCCTAAACGCCTTGGCTATGAACTCCGCGTTCGGGCTCACAGTACCCAAGAGATGACAAGCTACTCCTTGCTGTTGATCGAGGGGGACTTTGTTGGTGAGTACATGGAGCCTGCGTTGATGACCTCTTTCCTTTCACCTATATCCAACCAGTAAGAGATGGGTCCCCTACTGTGACCATCCAGCCAATTAACATATTAAAAATGAAGGTTCTGTTCATAACGATGACGTGGATCAATAGCTTCTAACCAGTGCCGCAAATGCAAGTCTCTGAGCTCTGTCGTTGTTCAATAAACCTTTGCTAACCTTCATTACGATGGTGTCCAACCGTATGGCCAAATAATTTAGCTCGATATCAGCACGAGCTTTAAGGACACTTGACAAGGTGAACAAATTTGCAAATATTCCTGATTTGTTCATCGGTATACAATTTCAAAGCCTAATGGTTTTGTTCATGGAGGATGCATCCGGCAATTATAGCATTCCACGGGACAATATCAGGTCATGTTATCTCCTCGAAGGCATTTATTGCATCATCCAGATTCTCTGCTTTTGCATACATATCAATGAGTGCACTCTTCGAGAACCGGTTTGATTCATATCTAAGCATTATCAAATTATCCGTGAACATTCTGGTTACAGTTGGGCCAAGATGAAAATTTGAAATATTAGATAACAATGTCACGACTCCAGAAATGCAAAAATCTAAAATTACAGAGCTAAAATGAATTTTCTATAATTTTTTCAATTAATCTGAAAATGAGATTAACAAAGTAATTCCCGATTCCAGATTAATTTTTGGAGATTTTCTTTGGCCAAAATGAAGAGAAGATTAAAAGAAAAAATACCGATTATTTTTTCATATTTTTGTAGCCTCAAATGCTATTATTTATTAAATATTTTCCTAATTTCTGAAAAATATTAAAAAATGCAAAAAATATGAAAACTTATTTTTTATTCAAAACGGTTGCCTACGCCTGGCTAAGGCTTCCAAAGTTGATTTTTTTAATTTTATGAATTTTATGGATTTTTTATTAATTTTAAAAGAGAAAAGATGATTAAAGATCAGGTATCAACAAGGGGACACCAAAACTGCCCTAGATAGAGCAATTTGGGTGGTGGCTACCCCACCCCTTGATCGAGTCAAAGGCGGTCCAGCCGCCAGCCTGGCTTGCCCCACGAACGCCCTGCACTGTCCTACCAAAATCCTATCCGTTCTGGTTTCACATTTGCGCGATCCTATCACTTTGTCTAATGGATAACAAACCTTATCCTTTGATTTTTCTTTGGATAAGAAATCTTATCTTATCCTTTTAGATGACAAATGTCATCATCTTGTGAAACATGCATAGGTCACATCAAGGTCACATCATGCTTAGGTCATGCTTGCATCGTATGCTTATCCATTTGTGATTAGAAATTAGAACCAAATTCAATTTGATCTAATTTTAGTTTGACTATCTAAATAGTCACCATAGCAAACACCTTTACTATTTCATCTTCCATATAATGTCGTCACGCATCGGTTATGATATGTGACATTCCTAGGTTCACAACTGAACCGGCAGTAGAACGTACTGACAAATTAGTGCAACCTTAGATAATCGACTGTCCCTAATCGATTTCTAGGTTTCACAAACCATGAGTGACATCTAGTAATATATCATGGCTACCTAGTCAGTATGAATGTTCAAGGACAAAGTGAACTTGTTAGCTTTGGCTGCAGTGTAATTCAATCCTTCTATCTTACCATGTCCCGATTGAATGAAGGTCATGGATTTATCAGTCAAACCTACTAATTCGATCATATGCCCAAATCTATCTAATGTGCATCCTTACGAGACATTTCTCGACTTCAACCTTGGCTAAGGATTTTTTAATGCACACCTATGAATAGATCGCTTAGGACATCAACCTTGTCAAATAAGGAGACAGATCCCAACTATTACGCACGCATGTAACTTCATATATGAATGACTGTGACCATCAAGCACAAAGGGATTGACAACCTATCAATATGTTCACTTGTGAACCATAGCTACCCAACATACAAGTCAGCATCGTGCCTCAAGTCCGAGGATTATTTACACACCAAAGTCAAAGCGATTTAGACATTGACCAAGCACGAAGCCTCCATGTTTGCTAATCGCTCATGTGTATCACATTCATTGAATTCGATCGTGTTGAATGTAGCAATATCACCTAGAGGGGGGGTGAATAGGTGATTTAAAGAGATTTTAAAGATATGATGCGGAATTAATAATCAAATCAAAATGTATGCAGAATCAAAATCTGAACAAGTGAAATTAGAGATTCTAATTGTGAGCAAATTATGAATCTGAATGCAAGTATGCAACTTCTGAGCAAGCAGATTCTGAATGCTAAGGCTGGCGTGCAAAACACAAAGATCAGAGTTATGAGATAGAGAAACTTGCACACAACAGTTATAGTGGTTCGGCTTATATCAAGCCTACGTCCACTCTCCCACGCTGACAGCCGATAGGCTGATTTCCACTATATATAATTGAGGATTACAAGAATCTGTATGCTTCTCACACGAATAACACAATAGCCTCTCAACACATGTAAGTGGTGTCTCTCGTGTACAAAAGAATAATCGCAAGTTTGAATCGCTCAAAGCTTTGGAATTTTTAGTTCGTCACACTGCCCAATCGTCTTCGTTGATCCTCTTTTATACTCCTCTAACCTTGACTTAGCCGTTGGTCAAGGTGTCCCAAGGATCGCTCCTCAATCATTGATTGATCGTCATCAACCTTGATTAACGGAGACTGTATCAGAGAAGATCTTCTAGCCGTTGTAGCAGAGTTTGAACGCTTCAAAGTCAGTCGCCCATACAACTGAGACTTCAGCTTTCCATAAGTAGAGTCAATCCAATCTTCAATATCCTTTGTATATGGAAGGTGTCATCCAACTGTAGATATTCTCCTGATTTGATGGGACAAGAATCCGGTCAATCAAATCACACAAACTTCCATAGATATCCTAGCCATCTCGGAAACCTGCCATACGTAGGTCTTCAGAGTCTCTTATAAGACTGAGTCTGAAATTGTGTCTGAACATACTTCAGAGTCAGTTTACAACTGAAGTTCCTCTGATTCACTTCAGAATTAAGTAACGACTTTTGCTTCTAGAGGATCCTTACTGATGAGTCACATAAATCTTCTAGCCTATAGGTATTCAGATGCAGCTTCCTTAAAGTCTTTAAACAGACCTCTTCTTCATCTGAAGGCTTTAGAGACAACGCTCTTCCTTCTGACATATTCAGAGGCAGTTCCTCTTTCATCTGAACACTTTTACTTCTACAGACTTAGAATTAGATACATGACATCTCTCTCTTGAATCTGAACATCAGATCTAGATCCATATGAGCTTCTTTTCACAAACTCATCTCTGCAAAAGCAATTTCAATATATTAACTTAATTCCAAAATTGAAAAGGAAAGTTTTGTCAGAGTCAAAACATTCAGAGAGACAAACTTCCTCAACAGATCGAACTCGTTCGATACGAACACCCGTGTCCCAACTTAGAAACCTAATGTCCAATGACATGTAACTTGTAATCCCCATTGAGTATCCAATGCTCAATGACGAGGTTACGAACACACTGGTCTCAACTGGATCATTGGTTTCCAGTCAACGATCCTTTGACCAAGAACAATTTAAGAATCAGAGACCAACTGAAACCTGTCACACATATTCTCGACGTCTCAAGAATAGATTTTAGTTACAACTGATCCTATGGACTTCATTTATCTAAAGAAGGGAATAAGATAAATGAATATGTCTTGCCATTAAATATAGATGAAAGTACAATAATATGCCCATACATGTAATAGTTACATGGTTGCTTTAGGGCATATCCCTAACAATTTTCCCTCACACTCAACCTCTCCCTCTTCTTCCTCGCATGGACGAAACACCCCTCCCCCTAATTTTTTTTTTCACTTTCTCACTCTCATTATTTTATTCTTTAACACTCTCAAGAGCTGCTGAAGGTTCGGTTGGCTTTTGATTCAAAAGGCAAGTTCAATCATCCTTACTTTACATCTACTTGATCTTGTTGTCGCATGGTTAGGGCTTTGTTTGAGATTTGCAACTTAATTAGTCCTAGTACATACTGGAAATGGCGATATTATTAAGCCTATGGTGCTGCATAAGATTAGTTTTGGCAAGGGAAGTCTAGAAATGACCATGCATGTCCTTCATTGTGATGTCCTCAGTTTGAATCTCTTCTGACCTTAGTGGTTTACTAATTTTGCGTAGCTTTATATGGGCTGAGTCAACCAAAACTGTCTTCATAAGAGTTTCTCATAACATATTAAATTAAAATATAATTTAATTTGAGAATTTTTGTAGCTTAAATGATCAATCTAAAGACTCTATACATTCACAGTCTTTGGGTATGTCTGGTGAAGTCTGCGATTACCTTTGCATGCTCTTGAATTTTAACCATTTCTGTCAAATCGAATTGGGATAACTTATCTTCATGAAAGTTTTAAATGACATCCATGGATACAACATATAAAATTTTCAGATTTTTTGGAATATTTTAAGTTGGTGAAAAGACCTTCTACCTGATTGACCTTATTCTATACTAGGGGTCAATTTTTCATGCTACTTTCTTGAACTACTACCATTCATACGGCCTGAATTAGACTTTACTCTTCATGAAGTTGTTGAGAAAGTTCTTATATATAACATACTAAAATTTTGTGACTCTATGAGTTGATCTACTTGGGTAAAGGTAGTGATTTCAATTGACGCATGAAATTGCCCTTGTATGAGTAAGTCACGAATTGTGAGAAAAATTTCCTTTTCTGTGGATCAAATGAAAATAAATTCTTAATGAAATTTATTCATCACACTTTAAATGATTGATCTATGAATTTTTAAGTTGGTAACGATATGCGACACCAAGGTTTAGGTGCTATTTGATTGTGTATATGAGATTGATCTCTATGCATGCTAAGAAGTAGCATACTTGGTTGAATGATTTGTGAAATTTCTACATAGCATGGCATATGAAAATCTTTATGCAAGAGCACGTAAGCAAGAGATGTGAAATATACCCATTGGCCGGCGACCTGATAATGCCTTAGGAGTTTGAGATGTCCATGCTATGTGATTTGGGATGCCCTTGTGATCAAGGGATGTCTCAAGACTTGAGATTCTCAAGTGTGCATAAATCTTGGAAGCACTGTGCATGGATATTTGGTGGAATCCATGGGTCTTGACGGGGAAGAAAGGTTGAATCATGAAATGCTAAACCAAATAATGCTTGAAATTTTGTGTGAACTTGTGAGTGCATAGCATGATTCATATGTTATGTAAAGCTTATTGTTTAAAGATGTTTGACTCATGTATGCAATTATCTCTGATTGCTTGTCTTGAATGAATTCTTGATCAAGGTATATGTGGATCGTGTAGAGTAATGTTTAGATTACTTCTCTTGCTGGGTTGTGGCTCATGCTTGTTGACATTTCGGATTCTTAGCTATGGACGTGCCACCCCATTATCGCCACAGAGTGCTAGTTTATTTTAAGGCCTGGATTGATTATGTTGTTTTCCCTTGGTCCGCCTCCATTTTTATACGCTACACATCCATCCTATGGGTCAATGTAGGGCATATGCCTGTAATTCCGTATAGAATTGTTGCCTATTATGTTAGGCAAGGCAATTGGGTGTTGGGATCCTTGCTCTTTATGGATGATGATGATGATGATGATGATGATGATGGAGGTAGCGATAGCGGACCGAATGAATATAGCAACCCCAAGGAGTTGGTGGAGGATTAGATAGCAAGCATGTATCGAGGTGTGTCTGTGTGTGTATATATATCATATGTGTTTAGTGTCTATATGTATTATGCACATTTTTGTTTCACATGATTCCATCTATTAGAAGGGATTTAGAAAACTTTTTAAAACCCTATCCAAGCATAAGTAGTTGCATTATGTTTGATGGCGATGGCTAATATGTAATCCAACTCTTAACGTGCGCATATGAAATGAAGTATTATATTGACATATGTTTTCCATGTTCATCCTTTTAAATGTGAATTTAAATTGATATTCGTCATTCGCTTGCACTAACCTTAGTGAAAACATAATCTAATGAAAGCACTAATTAGGAAGTTACGTGCTTGGGGTACCATACCTCTCACTGTTGTTCCATTGCATCGCCAGCTCATCGCGGCAAGGCCCTCTCACGATCGAGCTTTCTCATGATCGTGAGCCTTGGACATTGCACCAGCCTTGCTCTAATTGGATAACTCCCAGTTGAATGGAGGCATCCTATGCCGTAATGAAATGACTCAGCCACGGAGACTCACCAGCCGTAGGCCGAGCACCAAGCCTTATCACAAGCTCCAATCGTTGTTCCTTTGCTTGCCGATTCAACAAGGCACCTAATTGGCTTCGCTGCCTCCCTGCACCGTCATAAAGATAACGCTAACCTCCTCTAGCCCCTGTACTCGTGCTGTTGGTGTTGTCGCACCGTGACACTGTTCGACCACCATGAGCCAACCACGAACCGAGCTGTCTGGCGATGGTTTTTGATTTGTTTTTGAGTTTGTAGGCTTCCGAGAATCAATTTTTCTTTGTGCCCCAAGACTATTTGATGTTGTCTACAAGACAACAAGTGTAACGAGATACAATCAAGTTATTAAATCCTATATATGCCTTCAGAGTCGATAAGCAAACAATGAATAGAAATGATGAGTTGCCAATCTCAAGTTGTTCTGTAGACCAATTCACTACTTTTACATTAAGTTCAGAGAAATTGAGGTCTCAAGTTTTCATAGATATATTCCCCTATTACTTGTAAAGGTTGTGGCTAATTCTTATGCTTGTAATATTACAGATACTCGGCCTCCGATGGAGCTTCTCTAGACTCTCCTAAAAATGGCTCCAACAGCACGAAAGGACCTGAAATTTTGATTATTCAGTGACGAAATATCTCAACTTGGCCCTGCATAGAGGTTGTAAAGGTGTTGGTTGACATCCCATATGCTTTCAAGCGAGTGGAAACAGTCCTAGGGCATAACTAAAAACAATATTCGAACATAAAGAGTCAACATTTGAATCAACTCACCATTGCTTCCAATTCAACCTAGTAATACTCCAATTTTTGATGAGCAAAACTTGAGAGAAAAATTACGGTCGACATGCAATCACATTGATTGAAGCGATATGTGAACAGCACAATTCACATCTTCGGAACAATGACTACCCCAACAATCAACCAACATTATAGCTTCTAATCGAAATCAGACACAAAACAATAATAGCAAAAACTAACAAACACAAGATAAATGCACTCGTACTTCATCAAAATCTCTTCATTAAATTTTCAAAAAAAGAACAAAAGAAACAATAGAACAATACCTGGTTGTCACCAAGGTTGTTCACAATTTCTGCCACCCTCTCCTTCGAGCGATCGAGAATGAGCCTATATAGCAAGACCCTACATGAAGAGGCAAATAGGTAAATACTTGGCGTGGTGCTACTATCTCTTTTTTTTATATTTTTCTAAAGTTAGCTTATTTTTAATATGGTTTCAATAAATTTTCTAAAACAAATCAAATCTGAACAATTTTGGCCATGTCATTGCCAGGTAGGATATGCAAAATAATTAGAAAAAAATCGTGTCGGCATTTTCCATTAGCGGAATGACTCAATTGCACCAATTTGATAAATTCTATTACTTGATTACATATTTTTTAACTCTTAGGACTCAAATGTACTTTCGTGATAAATTTTAGAACTTCCAATAGACTTATCCTTTTCTATGTAACACAACTTTATCTAAATTTTTGGCTCAACTAGGGTATGAACAATAACCATTTTGTTTCTCTATTTTTGTTCCAAATCTGTTTCTAGAACAAGCTTAGAACATAAATTTATTTGGAAACGCAATATCATTTTTCTATTTCTGGAACATTCCAGAATAGGTTTGGAATAGAAATGAGAAGTTAAAACTTTCAGCTTCTTTGTTTCTGGAACAAAAATGAGAAATAAGAATTTTCTCATCCCTCACTCCCTCTCTTGAGTCCCGACCACCAGTCCACTGTTCTCCGGCCAACGATCTATTGATCGCAAGTCGTCGGTCTACCGATGGTTGTGACAATCCCTATCCGTTGGTCACCAATTGTCTGTTCACAATCCCTCAGTTTGCCAATCCGTCAATCGCCATCTCTCTTGTGTCTTGATTGCCAGCCTATCATCTGTTGGTCATCAATTATGGGTCCACTATCTGTAGCCATCGGCCTGCCGGTCCGCCATCCCCCAGTTCGCCTATTCACCAATCAGCTAGTTTGCTTGTCCGCCTGTTGCCAGCCTGCCAATCTGCTATCCATTGATAACCTTGAAATTCCTATGTTGTTATCAAACAAATTTCTATTTCATGAATAGAATTTCTGTGATGTTATCAAACAAGTTTATTTGCTCAGAAACTCATCTAGAAACTTAAAAAAAAAAATCTATTTCGGACAAGAAATTGATTCTAGAAATAGAATGGTTTTCATTTGCACCCCTAGTTTTTCTTAGAGGTATGCAAATTGCAACCATGTAAGTATATGTCTAAAGCTAAACATAGACAAACAATGAGTCATGGTAATTGAAGTATAAGAAAAACTCGCTTTATTTTATAAGAGCCAAGATCAAAATGAGATTAGATGTAGGAATGATCAGCTCCAAGGTGGGGGGTTCCTACCCTAGAATCGAGAACCTTCCACTACGGACTGGTTCCACAAAATGGGAACCATGAACCATTGGCTCGTTTCATGGACCTACCCGAAAATCGAACCACTAGTTTAATTCCTAGATGGGTCCATGGAATCGGTGTTACTGAACACCAACATCAATTAAAAAAGATTGTACACAAGTGAACCAATGAGACTGTTCCCATGGGATAGAGAAACGGCATAAGTGTCTGATTTTGGACCCCCACATTGCAATTTACCCAAAAAGATAATGAATTGAAGCCTACAACGTTTAGCACTAAAAGTTCAAATAGAGCTTGGTGTGGTCAGTGACTTGGTTAACAACTTAACATCATCAAACTAAGTTTAGAAAATAGCGCACTCAAATCCTTCGCCCTTGTAAATACATGGTTGGTCACGTGATTGAGAGAAATAGCTAGAATTAAAATATATATACATGCATATATATTATATAAATAGGTACATGTGAGTCATTCCTACTTGGAATCGGGAATCGGACCAGTACCTAGTGAAAACCACCCAAAACCAGCCAGTTAGGCACAGTTTGGCTGGATCTCGATTTTTTTGCTCTCCCCTAATTAGATGTGTGCGTACACTACACAACTTATGAATTTAAGCTTTTCGAGTACTACTATTTTGGCGAATCCCTCCTTAATCCACGCATTACTACATACCAAACCAACTGCAAGTTCTCTAATTTATCATTTTGATCAGGGATTTACATAAAATAATAATAATAAATTGATTGTCATCGGTAGAACAAAATCATGTTTTAACTCTTTTAGGGAGAGCATGGCAACACTTCTACTTCAGAAATTAACTTCTGGCCAGAAGTTAATTTTTCTAATTATGCTTCACAAGCAGAAGTTGATTTTCCTACTTCTATTTTAGAAGTTGATTTCTAATTAGAGAAAGGTCTTTGATAGCAAGACAAAATTTTTTCTTCTCAAATAGAAATTTATTTGGTAATGATTGAAAATTTATACTTCTAGAACATTATTAACACAAAATATCCTACAAAAAATTATTGATCCTAACCTAAAATGAATGTTATTCAAGAAAATTTAAATGCAAATACTAACGGATTTGTGTTTAATTCGTCATTTAATTATTTATGTAAATGTGGAGAAAATTATGAAAAGTTTGTATTAATGAATATGATGGTCAAGCTCATATATCAATGTTAAAAGTATTGATAGTTTTGGTACCTTCTCCTTGTGTCCTCTAGCGTGATTTATATCGCAATGGGCATAATATATAAAACTTTTGCATGCCTAATCCGTCTATAAAGCACAAATATATGGTAGTTGTATTGCCCTAAGATCACTTAGATATTAACGAGAACTTGGTATATAAAACTATAATAATAATGAGCTTGTTTTGGCTTGAGGCATCTCTAGGAAGAAAAACCAAAGGCAAAATTGAGATGTCATCATCTTTATGTTTTTCAACTTAACTTTGATTTCCTATAAAAAAAAAATTATAAATGGAGGGCATGAAATCACATGCTTCAGCGAATCAAAGAAGGGTGTTTTTGGAGTAGCTGCACCCATTATTGGACTAAGACAAGTTAAGAGAGAGATAGAAAATCTAAGAGTTCATACACATAGTGTTAACATGTAAATTTTAACTAACCATCATTTTTCATAAAAAAAAAATAGAACTAATTTTAGTTCTTGCCAAAAATAATTAAATCATTCTTCGTATTTATTCATGCATCTCATTCTGGTTGTAGCGGGGGATATAAGCTTAAATTGACAGGCGATTGGACTAAGCATGGGGAAAATATGTTGAAAATTTTATGAAGGCTTGAATTTTAAAGAAATATTTTCTTATGGACTTAAATTGAAAATATGTAAAGACTCAGGGACTAGAATGTAAATACTTAAAACTTGAAACTATTTTGAAAATAACTAAAAGTTGAGTTAGAATTTGGAGAAAGGATGATGGAGAAAGAATGGAAGATTGAGAAGAATTGATAGAGAAGGGAAAATGAAAAAAAGTTGAGAGAGAAAGGAAATGGAGAAGAATTGATGGAGGAGGGAAGATGACAAAGAGTTGATGGAGATGGAGAAATGAAGATGAAATGGAGAAAGAGAAGATGAAGATGAAGACAGGAAGATGGGGGATAGAGAAAGTAAGTTGTGGAAAATAGAAGGAAGAAGAAGATAGAAAGAAGGCTATAAAAAGAGGAGAATGCTACGAGAGGAGCGGGAAAAAAAATTCAAAAGAGAACTAAATGAGAGCATATTTTTAGAGGAGAGTTTGGAGAGCGAAAGTTTGGAAGCTCAGTGCCACCATCGCCAACTCTCCTTCATCGACACAAAACTGCATCATTCTATCGTTTGGAGTCGGTGATCTGAAGATCCTAATCAACAACCCACACCACACGATTTGATTTGGTAGTCAAATTCGCCAAATTAGGTAACGATTCTAATCTTTTAGAATACCAAAAATTTCATTGCCTAAATGATTGATTTGAATCCGATTAAATCTTGTTAGATATATCATTCCATATTCGTGCTTAAAAATTTACATCTTTCAAAAATTCCATCTTGTAAATATTTTAGTTAAAATCACAATTCTTTTTAGATTACATCTCAAAAAATGAAAATTCAGTTTAAAAAAAAATCATTCACGGTATGGCATTGCATATAATTTAGTTCTTCACATTTTCACAAAAAAAAATTTGCACCTTAAACTTCAAGTTAAAAATTCATCATAAGTGTCAAATTGAACATTTTACATGAAATCGGTAACCGAATGACATTAACTAAAGAAACCAATGTAACTAAGTCCCGAACTCATTGATCTCTAGTTCGTAGGAATAAAGTATTCCTCCAATATTTTTTAGGGTCTAATCAACATCTCCAAAATAATTAGTGGCAACTCTAAAAATTAAAATCTTTTATGTATGATCACTTGAAACCATAAGTCACGATTTGGTAAACTAGGAGAGTTCGAGTCTAAGCTATTAATATAACTTGGGAATCTATTAACCTAAAATTTGAAAGCTCGTATTTTTTTTCAGGTCGCGATAGCTTGGCACTCACTAGGGACAGAAAAATGAATCTTTTGGGGGGAAAAAGAAATTCTAAAGAGGACTTGAGCCAAAAAAGTCATGAAAATCCATTTGGTTTACAAATTGGTTGAATTATAATCTTTAGGTGTTAAATGGTTTTTGCAGAATGGAGTTATAAAGGGTAGAATGTTTGACAATAAACCCTTTTGGTGTGCAAGATTGGTATTTGAAAATGTTTGTTTAATTATACATGTATTTTGAAAGTGCGGTGTTTGCATTTAATTATTGTGCATAATTAATCGCTTTATTATTACCCACACATCCCGTGATCGATAAGGACCACTTAGTATATTAGGATGTATATGAGATAGTTCTAGTGTTCACCATGTAGACATCATGGTTGAAAGTTAGGCCCAAGTCAATCCTGAAGTCTTTTTTCAAAAAAATGAGTTTTCAAAAAATTAGAATTCATGCTTAATAGGATTATCGAGCAAAGTTTATAATTTTTAACAGAGAAGCCGAAGTGAAAAGATCCCGGCTATTCCTGATTAGTCGTGGGATCTCGGCACTAATTTTAATTATGTGTGTGAGATTGGCCGCCTTATCGCAAGTCTTTCATCTTCATTTGTGAGCTTTAGGATAGTTAAAATAGGTTAACACATGAATCAATGTGCATGTCATGTCCATGTTTATATTTATTTTTAACTATCTCACGTAAGTCTGCTCTCGAACTTCATCTTGATTCTTCTATTATTTTGGGTTCTGTCCATGAGTTAGGTTTGTGGCACGTGATCTATAGACAGTGGGACACACCGATATCCGTTTTGTGTATATCCAAGGCCATTAAAGTAGATGTGGGGTCGTTTGAGCACTCGATGCACGAGTCATCAATGTCTTTTAGCCTTATGGG
>JAGVVM010004535.1:0-40678 GCA_019149425.1 Psidium friedrichsthalianum | reverse complement strand
TTCCTCGCCTTGCTATAGTCGACGAAGATCATCGGTCATTACGAAAGCCCCATCGGCAGGGAGGTGGAGGACCACAGTTGTGAGGGCAGCTTTTTTCTTAATGAGCTTTTTTATTTTTTAAAAGACAAAAAAAATTGGAAAAAGAATAAAATACCAAAAAATCAAAGCATAAAGGATTAAAATTAGCCCTTAACTAGCCAGTGAGTTAGGCCCCCCTTTTTAAGGACTTATATGGTTGATCCATATCTTTATTTGAAATAATATCCACTTAAACTTTTATTTGAGAAAATGAGGGCGACTTCATACCCTTAGTTGAATTTCCCTTAGTATTCATTAATCTCTCTCTCTCTCTAATTCCATAGCAATTGTACTTTGGACGGACTTGTACCCAAAACCCTGGAATTGTGAAGAAAAGGTCGACCAAAAATAATTAAAAAAGAAAGTGTTCTCATATTAGCATGAGTCTCGAATTTTTACTACATCAAATTAAGAAAAATTGAACCACCAAAAGTGTAATCAAATCCTTACCCATAAAAATATTAATACAACTTTGACCAAAAAAGAAAAAAAAAAAAGATGATCCAACCAATCTAAACGTCTTGAATTCACGTAATCAAGTCCTTAGGATGGCTGCTCTAGCCAGGCACGACAAAAATATAAACATGGCGTTTTTATTTTAAATGTTTTTAAAAAATATGTGAGGATGATGTGTTGTCACGTAAAAAAAAAAGTGAAAAAAATCAAGGAAAAGACACGCCCAAATAATCAGAAAATGAGTTATTGATAAATAAAAAAAAACTAGCAAAAATAAGATTTTTTTTATTGGGTTGAAAGCCAAAAATAAAGATCGAGAAGAACAAAAACAAAGTAAACTCTCTATTTTAGTAATTGACCTAAATGGGTAATTCAATAAACCCAATTCCCTTCCTCTATTATTCCACTCCCCTTCTCAAGCTGCCAACTCTAAATTCTAGTCTACTTCGCATTTCACATCAGTGTGTGTACCTTTGCTAGTTATGTCCAAAAATATGTTAGACCTCTGAAAAAGAATGTAAACGAGGAATATCGGATAATTTTCTCATAATAGCAAAAGAAATCAATTTCGTATGACAAAATTACGCTCTACTATAGTTTTTTTATTGGATAGAGGATGGTGGAGAAGGACTAAAATTTGAGGTACTATGCATCACGTTGTTATGGACACTAATTCACTTTCTCAATCATCTCCCTATGACAAAACTTTAGTGGCTTCCAACTGCTCAAATTTTGTATAGGGCGGTGCCCGGGTTGATCTAGGCATCAGTATCTCCAGCCCGTTCTCAAGTTGGGTTCATTTTGGAAGCTCGATCGGCCGCTTCAGAATTTTAAATCAGTATTCCTCTTCGCACATTTAAAATTTCGTTGAACATGAAAACATTCTTTATTATTTACTTTCCAAATGGTGTCAAACTGCCATAACATGAGGAAAAGTTTTTGATCACTTCTTCTCTACAAAGAAAAACAAAGAATACCCCGTAGCTTTATTTGCATAAATCAGTCTCAGATATACTATGCTTCGCTACAATTCTCGGTTGCATACATACAAATAGTAAGCAGCATGGATTTAGAAAATAACGCGAAAAACACATGTAAATGCATCTGCACTGTAATAAAATATCTGAATTGCAAGCATTTTACAATTTCAGAAAATTCGCCAAACTCAGCATCACGCATTGATTATAAGTCAATAGCCAAGGGATTTAAATGTGGAAATGGAAAGCAGAGGATGAAAAGTCAATTTTGTTCGGGATGAAATTGCCTTTTGCCCAACATTGGTAGGCCACAGGAATATGGTCTCCACTACTGTTGCTGACGGGCTCAACATCGGACGCCTCAACCTCTTGACGTATAATCGCAAGGCTCTTCCCTGGGTCTGGCCATAAAAACAAAAAAATTGAATATCTTTGGTGGCCAGAAATCACCTTTGCCCCCGAACCAAGGGTCAATGCCCCCCATCTGGGCGCCACGTGCGATCCATCGTACTGGACGCGCATTTCGCGCAACGGTACGTGTCGGCAGTGCGCGAAGCTGAGCTCACGATCTCCGCCGTCAGATCGGGATCGAAAGTCCGGAGGTCGCGATATCAGACGTCGACGTCACGCGCGTCACGTGGCGCGCAGGAAGAAGGGCCGCACCTCGCCACGTAGACGGCGATTTTTTTTTCCGCAAAACGACGACGTGGGCGGCGCTTGCGTGGCGTTGCGTGGTAGCGTGGAACGGTCGCGGCACGGATCTCGACGAGCCAGATCACCGTTTGATGGGAAGTTGAAAGTCAACGGATGGCGGCTCCGATTTGGAGGACACGTCAAATGAAGGGATTGTTTTTTTAAAAAGAGGATATTAATTCAGAAGAGCCCGACAGTTCACAAACTTTTTTTTAACACCCCGCTACATATAATCGGTATATCGAAATGAAAATAATCCTTACAAGCAGTCACAAGATGCTCCGCAGGGACACTCGTTAAGAAAGACTCGCGTGGTCGATGGATACGGGTCGCAAGTGGAAACAAGACGGACTAATTGATATCGATAACGAAATTTTTTCTTTTGTTAATTAATCACGAGATATAGTGATCATTTTTTCGAAACAAATATTTTCTACAATTATTGATTTAAAGAAAAAAATAATCTCATCCGTTCATTTCTTGATCTGCTAATCGAAGTTATCCATTTCTTGTATTGGAAATGTCTTCGTTTGGTGATGTATTCCCTCGAAGGAAACGGTACTTATTTCGTAGAAGAATACATCTGGTGCCGTAAATGGAACACGTTGCTGCGTTTTTTTCCTGTTGCTTTTCAGCCTTTCTGTTACATCTTTAATTATATTTTAGAGAGAAATTGCGTCGATTGGTCGTTGTTGTTCCTCTCGTTACACACAATGGACAAGAATGAGACAAACAAATAATTTTTCGGCAGAGTTAGTTTTCGCGATCACAATGGAGGAACTAACGGAGGCACTTAATTCGCACAAATCGGACAATTTAGCATTCGATGCGCTGAATTTAGAGTTTTAGGAGGCTGTGACATTTTGTGGCAAAGTTTATAATTTCATGCACTTATTTCGTTTAAGAAGCTAACACACAAGAGTGGGGCTAAAGCACATGGCTGCTAGTGGGGCGATCGATCATAGGGTAGATCGAGTCCATCCTAAAACTTGGAATCATATCGGTACGAGGTTAATTGGTTCTCAACTTATGAATCAGGAACCAAACCATGTTCACGGGTAGCTAGCGTGTGTTCTCTTATCTTATCCCCAAACGTAAACTCGATACGAATTACTCACTAAGAACTCTACTCGATGGCATAAATACTCGCTTTAAGTACTTATCGATGAAGAGCTTTGAGAACTTGCGTACTCTTGCTCAGTCTAACTCTCCCTAAGACCTTGGCATTGCGTATGCTCTAAGACGAGAGCGCCGTGAGGGTTTGGAGAGAGTTTGAGATTGGAGAGGCGAGTGGAGAGACGGAGGTGAGAGTGAAGAGAGAGAAGAGAGAGAGACGAGAGGAGTGATGCTATGTTCAATTTAGGATTTCCCATTTAAAGCATAGTAAAGGTGCCTTTACTAGAGCTAGAACGAGAACAAAAACAAGCATGTCGGTCCGATTTTGTTGGTTGGTCATTTCCACACAAGGAAAGAGGGCTGAGCGGTTTAGGATGGCTTAGGTGTCACGATGGAACTTAGAGTCTCAATCCGAATGGGTCTCAATTTTTGGAACTCAAAAAAAACCTATCGTGCACAATACTTTATCACAGAGTCTAGGGTCACCAGGTTCTACATGTATTCTCAAATGCGCATTTACAGTGCATACGACATCTAATGACTACGATAGTATTACAATCACTTATCACAATTTATAATATTTAAACACAAAGAAGAATCGAGACATTAACAAAGTAAAAGTTCCAATCACGACGACAGTACAAACTAATTTGAGTCCTTGCAAAATGGACATCGATCACATGAGGTGACGTGGTGATGATTCGTCCAAATAATCAACAACTTATATGATCATGCAATGCTAAAAGAAAAAGAAAAAGAAAACACTGCACTATCTGGTCGGGCCCAGATACACACCCTCAATTTCCAATTTTTGGGGCAACTTGGGCTCGAAGTTTTTGAGCTTGGGCAATTGCATCAAGTCAGCTGAGAGTTTGCATCATCATGGAAAGCACCCAAAGGGACACGAATGATATCAGCAGTAGCAGATCGTCAGACCGATTATCAATTAAACGAACGAAGAGCAGTTACTGCTTCACGATTGTCGTTAAAGACCTTGTGGGGGTGTCGATTTAGAACACGGGTTGGACCACTTGGGCAGGCAATGGGTCTCTTAGCAAGCATGGACCCGGTTGGGACTGCTTCCACGAATTATTGAAACTTCTATGCTATAAGTTTTTTTGTTTTGATCACAAATACTAAAATTTCATAACCGAACGGAAAATTTGTTCAACATTCTATCCTGAAGTTTAAGTTCCTAGAAATGAAGTCATCGTACCCACAAATTTGGACTCCCTATTCCCCCGTGGCTTTTCGCTAATGCGGAATCGCACCGCGCGGCTAACAATGCCTCAATAGCAACCTTTCATAAAGCTCCCCGGCTGGTTTCTAGATACTGTAGCCCAAACTTACAGTATGTTGCTAAGCAGCGTAGGTCCGAAAACGAATACGTACAGCGGCAATACAACAACGACAACAATTAAAGTGCGAGTGTATAGGATGGCGGTTATGTCTACTTCTCTAGTCAAATATTTCTCAATATCGGTATTCTTTGGTAAGTAAGGTGGCGTTAGAAGTCGCAACAACAAATCAACTTGTGATGTGTAACAAATTGTCTGGGGCTAGAGGTTAGGGATGCATGGTGGATGGAGGGAATTGAATTCGAGAATAGACAACTCCTTGTGCCAGTCAAAAACCGGACCGTCGGATAAGAAGATGAGACGGTGGGCTTGTTTAATTCAGAATTTGGAGAATGTCTTTAGGAAAATGTAAATACCTTTAGACTAAAAGGATTACAAATACTGTTTGGCAAACTTTGATTTCGGACAAAAAAAAAAAACTATAATTGAAAAGTGCATGAAGATGCAACTTGGAGAAAATACTATGTGGTTTGGTGTGCCGTTTGAGTTTTCTAACTTTAATTTGTTTAAAATTAGGGAAAAATGTAATGACTGCAACTCTTGTCTTTTCGCATTGAGACTAACATAAAAGACACATATTAACAAACTTATAAGCTTGCAATTATTTTAATAATTTTGAACTTTTTAATTTTTTTAATAACTTTTTTTGTCTTTTATTGTCACTTTTCTTTTTTTTTTTAGGGGATACCGGTCCCACCGGCTGAGGGACGGCAGGGTGAGGGTCGTGGCCCTCGCCGACAGTTGGGTGAGGGCTCTGGACCTTGACCCTCGCCCAGCTACGGCGAGGGCTTGCAGCTTTTCTCTATGTAGGCCACGACTGCAGTAGTTGCACTGGGCAAGGGCTGGGTCGGGGAGCCCTCACTAGCAAGGCTATCGCCCAAACCCTAAAAAAAGAAAAGTTATTATGAAGAAAAAAAAAATGAAAGTTGTTATGAAAGAAAAAAAATTGTAATTGCATTTTAGAAATGTAACTTCCTAAAATACCTTTGGTAGGGGTGCATGGTCCGAGCCGATCAGATCTCGGTATGAAACCTGGGACCGGATCGGTAATCTCGATCCCTAAATTTTCGAGATCGAGGACCAAACTGGACCAGGACAATAGTTCGATCCGATCCTCATGGGACGTTAATATTAGCTGCTTATAGAAATCTAACCATTAAGTCTAAACTAGCAACTTCCAATCTCAAACATTATAATATAAAGACATACACATGACTATCGTGCAATCATCACATGAGTACTTATAATCCTAAAATAATGAGAAAAGACTAAATTAGGATGGAGATGAAGCGGCGAGAGGAGCAATCGGTGATGCCAGTAGCCGCGATAGGTCTTATCAATGGCTACAAGATGCGAAAAGAGCAAGAAGCTGACGCATAAGAGGAGCGAGCAAAGAGGTAAAGGTGAGAGGATCGAGCGTCGTATAAAGGTACATTGTGAAGTCGAGAACGAGTGTCAAACGAGAGGAGAGGAGTGAGTGTCAAGCAAAAGATGAGGAAATTAGGTTAACTAATTCTTCAAAAAAATTAAATTTTGAAAAATTATATATACATGATATATATTTGGAGGTCCGATCGGTTCCATCTATCATAGAACCGGGGACCAGACCGCCCAGTCACCGATCCCATTTATTGGGACAGGGACAGAACCCAACTTGACCAATATGGTCCCCTAGAGCTATTTTTAGGCTAAAGGTCTTTAAGGGTTTTTGGAAATGCAATCGTATTTCCCGAAGTTGAAAAAAAAAATGAACCAAATATTATTTGCATTTGGTCAAAGGACATTTAAAGCCCTAAAATCCTTTACAAATGCTGAACCAAACAAGCCCAGTGTGAAGAAACGCCTGGACAAAAATGGTAGGAGTTAAAGGGATTGCCAATTCCTAGAGTGACCACATGACAAGTCCTACGCGATGGGATTGTCTTGAACGCCCTAGTTATACGCACAATATCCACTTGGATTTATGTCTTTGAAAGGTTGTAATGGGTGATGTTGTCATTCGACTCCTAGATACGCTCTGTCACTCGTCGTGTTGACCTTCATAATTTCAAAAAAAATAAAAAGAAAATCCGCTCTCCCTGATAGGCTTATCTTATTTTTACGAATTGAAATGTAATATCATTTATAACTTTGTTACGCACGATTAAAATCCCACGAATAGGATGCGAATTGAAATAGCCGGGGCATGAGGAGATGGGCAGGCAATCTTCGCGAGGCTCTTTGATGAAGATGAAACTGGAAGGCATGGACCCCAAAATTTCGTGGATGACAAATTTCCATCTGAGTGCATGACCTAGAGTATATTCATAGTGAGAGGACTACGATGAATATGCAAAGAGGAACGTCACCAAAAATCTAGACAAATTGGTAAGTTTAGGGCACGTATGGCAACACTTATACTCTAAAAAATCAACTTTTAGGCAAAAGTTAATTTTTCTATTTTGAAAAGAAGTAGTTTTTTTTTTTTTACTTCTTTAAGTTGTTGCAAAACTACTTTTGGAGTAAACAAAAAAATATTCCAAAAATAGAATAAATTATACGGATTTCTGCTCTAAAAACCAAATAGATTTTCTACTTCGGATATTTCTGCTCTAAAAGTTGCGTTCAAAATAGATTTCTACTTCAGATGTATTCTCATGCGTGCCCTTAAGTGAACGAAAAAAAGTTATGACACTTAAGTGAACGAAAAAAGTTATGACATTTAAGTAAGCGTCGTATATATGAATTATGGCACTTACAGTGTACTTACCAGTATAATTTGAAATATTTTGCGGTATTTTCCTTCTCCTTTCAAAGAACATGAATATGAAGGCCCATGAAACCCCAAGGGCAGTGCATTTATGATCTTGCAATCCACGCAGACCCATATTTGACCGTTGAATTTCACTTTGCTCCGCCACCCATCTTCTCCGAGTGAAAATGAAGCCAGGAAACAAACTTTTTTTTATTTTACGTGGGTGAGAGAAGAGAGAGAGAGAGAGAGAGAGAGTATGAGAGTATGTGTGCCTCAGAATACACAGGGCCTTGTCAGTTCTTCAGCGACAAAATGGATGCTTCCCGCAAAATTCAAACTTTATTGACTGTACGTTTTGTCTCCCAACTCTGCCCCCCACAAAAAGGTAAAAAAAAAGAAAGAAAAGAAAAGAAAGAAAAAGGGGGACCTGCCCAAAAAATCCCAAATTCAAAGCACTCAAAACAAAATATCATGATGCTGATCATGTCTTATTTAATAACTCTGCATTGCAGTCACAGAAATGGGGTCTGCAATGAGAGGTCAATCTCACATGGTCCATTGCCAACGCGAAGGTCCCTTTTGCCACTATTGTCTTTTCTGGCCTCCTCCTTAATTGCCTCCCTTGGGTAAATCTGTTTTTCACCCACCAGACTTGTAGAGGAGACATTTCTGTTTAGATTAGGGTTTATGATCAGGAGGTGATCATATTCATCGGGATTTCGCAAGACCCGACACTCGACTCGACTCGACTCGACTCGTATGTACAAAGACTCAAATTTACTTACTTGTTCTAACCAAAGACTGTTCCTTTGGAAAGAGCCAACCAGCAACAAAGCTTTGTGGGTTCAAATGGGATTAGGGTATCACTTTCCACGCCGTGCATTTTCTTCTGTCAAAAGAAGGTTTAAATTCCTGCTCTTGCATGCATGCCAATTCTTTTGCTGAAGAGGAGGGCGGAAAGGGTAGAAGTCCTTGGCTGAGAAGAGAATTTAATTGCTTGCACTCGAGTGCAGCCCACCCCACCCCCATCTTCTTCTGATGCTTCTGAAGTCATCATGATCCTCCCAACGTCAGGTCACCTCACCTTATTGGTTAGAGGTGGTCCAAGGTATTTAACACTTTGCAACATTTTCATTTACTCCAAATGTGACAATCCTGGAAATTTTTTTATACTTTGTAATTGTTAATTTTGTTTTCAGTAATATAGTTTCCTTTCGATATTGTCTCAAGGAAAATATAAAAAAGGTGGGGGGGGGGGGGGGGTGAGGGGAATGAACTTTCATGAGGTAAGTATGTAGATATAAGATAGGATTTTATGAGATGAATTAGTTGGACATAATAGTTTGAAAACATGCTCTTTTGAAGAACTCATGAATACACTATATATTAATCATGGGCCATGGCGACAATTTAGTATTTGAAAAATAGTTTCCTGAAGCAAGATTCGTGTTTATTTGGTGCACACAGAAGAAGCCGCGACGCATGCACCCGTGCAGATAATCCGAGCTAAAGAACATATATAATCTTGCAAAGCACCCATCTAACATGAGGTTAGGAGAGTAGAGGAAAATCGAATCCGTGATTTACCATGACTTAAGATTACGTTTTAAGCGTTCGTCGGCAGAAGTGACACGGGCTTTGTCCCATGTTTTATATAGAAGACCTTGCATATGAAACCCTGGCTGTTCCCAAATCGAATAGTCTTTTGAAGTTTTTTTTGAAGTGAATTACGACATCTAATGACTACGATATGCTATTACAATTCACTTATCACAATTTATAATATTTAGACACAAAGAAGAATATGAGACATTAACAAAGTAAAAGTTTCAATCATGACGACACTGCAACTAATTTGAGTCCTTTGCAAAATGGACCATCGATCACATGAGACGTGTGATGATTCGTCCACATAATCAACAACTTATATTGATCATGCAATGCTAAAAAGAAAAAGAAAAACACTGCACTATCTGCGGGCCCAGATGCACACCCTCAATTCCAATTTTTGGGGTAACTTTGGGCTCGAAGTTTCTGAGCTTTGGCAATTGCATCCAATGTCAGCTGAGTTTGCATCATCATGGAAAGCACCCAAAGGAAACGAATTGATAATCAGCAGTAGCAGATCGTCAGACCCACTTCTCAATTAAAGAACGAAAGAGCAGTACTGCTTTCACGACTTGTCGTTAAAGACCTTGTGGTGGGTGTCGATTTAAGAAGGGGGGGACCATTGGGAAGAGGCAATTGGAAGAGGATGGACCCGGTTGGACTGCTTCCACGAATTATTGAAACTTCTATGCTAGAAGTTTTTTTTTTTTTTATCATCGATCCAAAATCCTAAAATTTCTTAACGGAAATTTGTTCATCATTCTATCCTAGAAGTTAAGTTCCTGAAATGAAGTCATCGTACCCACAAATTTGGAATCCCTACTCGCCGTGGTCTTCGCTGCGGAATCGCACCGCCACGGGCTACAATGCCTCCATAGCAACCTTTCATAAAGCCTCCCCGGCTGGTTTCGAGATACTGTAGCCCAAAACTACAGTATGTTGCCAAGCACGTAGGTCGTAAACTATTGCGGTACAGCGGCAATACAACACGACAACAATTAAAGTGCGATTTGTATCGGATGGCGGTTCTGTCTACTTCTGCTAGTCAAATATTTCTCAAATTTATCGGTATTCTTTGGTAAGTAAGGTGGCCTAGAAGACGCAACAGCAACTCAACTTGGGATGTGGTGAACAAATTGTCTTGTGCTCGAGTTAGGGATGCATGGTGGATTGGGAGGGAATTGAATTTGAGAATAGACGACTCCTTTGTAACGTCAAACCGGACGCTTGGATAAGAAGATGAGACGGTCGGCTTGTTTAATTCAGATTTGGAGAAATGTCTTTAAAAAAAATTGCAAATACCTTTTGAGTTAAAGGGATTTTAGTGAAATGCAAATAATATTTGGTAAATTGTAATTAATTTCGACCCAAAAAAAATGCAATTGAAAAAGTGCGTTGGGATGCAACTTTGAAGAAAATACTATTTGGTAGACTTACATCTGGAAAGTCATTTGGTGTGCTAATTTGAGCTTTTTTAACTTTAATTTGTTTAAAATTGGGGAAAAATATAATGACGGCAACTTTTTACGAGGGCTCCCGACCCTAACCCTCGCCAGCTGCGGTGAGGGCTTGCAACTCTCTCCCATATCTAGGTGACGATCGTAGCAGTCTTGGCTGGGCGTTGCCAAATAAATTTCTCATCCAGAAGTATTGTCATGTGCGCCTTAGCAACCGTTGTCTCTCTTTTGTCTCCACATAAAAAAGTGCTTTAATGGGTAATCTGATATCAGACGACAAATTCTGGCGACCCCTCATGCATTCTTCGATTTTTAACAAATCTTGTTTGAAGAATTAGAAGCATTCTAAGGATGCGGTAAAATTTTCAAAAATTCACCCAAGTTTTTTGTTTGATATATATCCCCCCCTCTAACATCATGGGCTTGATTGGAGCCCACAGCATATCAAAGGCTTGCACCCATACATGGTTCCTCTAGACCAAGCTTTTCCAATCTTTCTATTGCCATGCTTGAGATTATAGCCGAAGACATATTATAAGCCAAGAATTTAAATTTCCTTGGGCATGGTACCTACAATGCGAGTTGTCACCAACCCAAGTTATACATGTCACTTGCAATCAATCAAGTTCAAATCCACGTTGCTTCATCCTTGAAAATGAATGCTCGAGAGCAACAAATAGGAATAATTACTCGACACACATAAAATTACAGTTTTTCGGAAGGTTATAGGGTTTGGGTTCGCGAAAATTAAAATCAAAGAAATCTATTCCCCGTTTTTGTGAAAATCTCTTTACATAATGAAAGCTAAATCCAGAGTTAATTTTTGCCGTTTCATTTAGTTGACAACATCAGGGGTCTTCTCTCTCGCCAACCCACTTCTTTGCCATCGAATGAAACATTTACACAACAATACACTTATGCTTGTCGATCTTTCATACTTAAATTCAATTATACTTTGCAAGATTTTTTTTGTATGTTTGGCCTCGACCGATGATGCTGCTCTTTATCGATATCGGATGCGCACGTGACGCATAGCGTTGCGGATCTGATTAAGCATTCTCCGATCAATTCGCAGCATCAATTCCAATACACACCAGCATTTCCAGAGCAATTAAGAAGCTTCTTGCAAAGTAACCTTTCGGCTTTGTCACGACGAGCATGAATAACGCATCCGGAAACTTTAGGATCCTAAAATCGTCTTCGACAAGACAACCAACGTAAACCTTTTTGACGGGTGCACAGAGAAAACAAGGTTTCAATAGATGGGATGGGGTGTTGGACTTTCGCCACGATTGTCCGAAAAATTCAATTTCTTTTATCGGGTTTCGCAGCCCAAACTAAGCGGGATTGGCATGTAAAGCGAGTCAGGGTCTTGCGTTGGATGATGGGATGTGGAAAAAGCACAAACCAGACTTGCTCTCCAGCTCATCTCGATATCAAGCTTCCTGAGGAATCCAATATGATAATAAAAAGGGGTGAGCCAGACTTCAAAAATTTGAGAAACTTATTTTGGCGGATGGATTTTAAGATTTAGTGTAAAAGCTAATAAGTTTTATTTGTTTTTTTGTGTTTATTATCTTATATATATATATTATATATATATATATATATATATATATATATTGTGAGATCGAGTTATATTTCATGGGATGAGGGCATGATTTGGAACTATTAGTTCGAGTTTTCATTTTCGATAATAATTATGATTGAAACTTTTACTTTGTTAAAGTTTTATATCTATTCGCATGTCTAAATATGAGTTACGGTTAATAGATTGCAGCAATAAGTGATGGTCATTCAAAGTAGTGATTCACTACAATCGTTCAGTTATAAATGCAGATGAAATATGCTTAAACCCTGGAACTTACTTTAGGACCTCTAACATGGTAAATTTCAAATTCCAAAAAATGAGGAACATGCTTCAACGGGTAAGATTCAAGTTCTAAATAAAGTATGTACAGAATTTGGAATCGCCCACCCTTAAAAGTAAAGAGTGTGCACTATAGAAATCCCGATAAGATAAAACTGTGTTTTCAATTATCGGGTCATAAATTATGGATATCTCCCAAACGCAGGTGATGTCCTTGGTTGTAACCCACAAATCGAAAGATGATGGGGAGGAAATTTCCTTCGATGGGGACGTGTGACTACAATCGAACTCAGACACTGATAAAAGAAAAGGAAAAAGATGAGTGCGCCTCCTTCTTTTGAGGAGAGTCTTCTAATAAAATTAACATGCGAGAAGAAAAGCACACCCGCTCACCGGAAAGCCCTTTTGGCCCACTCTATTTAGCCCCTAAAGAGCTCACATCCTCATGTGCACTTGAGCCAAAGTCATCTTTATGTCCCACGATCAAATCTCTTTTCAGAAAGTTCTATCTCCGCGGCGATTTGACGAGCTTGCCCCACCGTTGCCGGCCGCTTCGGCGAGCCCCTCATCCGTCGACACTAAGGTACGACATCCACATACGCACGAATTCGATCCGTGACCCTCGTTTTCACCGAGCATTTCCCGCGATTTGTACGCAACGATTTCGATCCGTGACCCTTGTCTTCATCGAGCATTTCTCGCGATTTGTACGCGGCGTGACGTGTAGTCACCAACGTGGAAATATTTACTTTGACATGTCCAAGACTTTCAAGGCCAAGACGTTAGGCTGGACTTAGCAAAAAAATATATCCAAAAAGTCATAAGCCTATTGCACTTTTACCAATTCAGTTCTAAATCTTTTAATTTGTCGATTGAGTTTCAACCTTTTGGCCTTTTCGCCATTGAGTCCCAGCTAATTTTTGCTGAAAATCGTCGACGTGAACATTTATAATCATAGGTGGCATGACGGTGCTCATGTAGATAATGTTAATAATATTTTAGTATTTTAGTATTTTTTATTTTTCATTTTGTTTTGTTTTGTTTTGTTTTTCTTTTCTTTTCTGGTTCAAAAGGCTGTCAGATTAGCCGAGTGTCGAAGACCCAGTGGCCCCTGGGCGACAATTGTGAGCACTCGTTGTGGCGATGAGTGCCGAAGAGCCCTCGCCCAAGCCCTCGAAAGCCACGATGAGGGTGTCGCGACCCTCATCCAATGGCCAATGACCCCATCGGCCATTTGAAAAAAAAAAAGGTAAAAAAAAAAAAAGAAAAAATATAACTAAATATTAAAATATTATGAAAAATGTTCACATCAACGTCTATCTAACCACATAAAAATGACAACATTCACCAGTGTAAATTCCACTAAAATTGGTCAAATAGATTTAAGTGGCAAAAGACGAAAAATTTGACACTTAATTAGTAAAAGCAAGAAGGTTTAAAATTGAATTCGTAAAAATGTAATAAATTCATGACTTTTTAAAATTGCCGACGAGGGTTATCAAATCATTGAAGTAAATTAAAATGGTCGTTACATTTTATCTCCGGAGTCCATCCAATGTCAGCTTTGGGGTTCTTCAAAATTCGAGTCATGGAGGACTCAATTTCAAGACAAATGAGAATTAATGGACATAATTACCCCCGCCCCCCAAAAAAAAAGGAAATTTTTTTCATAGACTCAAAACCTCATTGTTCTGCTATTCTTTTATCTATTGGATATGTGCACTATAAATCCTTAAAAACTTATCACAAAGTGTAAGTGCGTCCTAAAACTTGTAAAAAGTGTAATCAAGTCTTTAAAATTTATCAAATTTATGTCATAAGCTGAGGGTGTCTTAGCCTAAAAGAAAGAAAAGAAAAGAAAAAATCAAATATTATAAAAAGAAATTAAAGTATTATTAAAAATATCGACATCAGTGCTAGGCTTTACTAAGTAGGATTGTAGTGTACATATGACGGATTTCCAGCCAAAATTGATCGAATGAACCGAACTATGACACATTGAAAATGTTTAGGGCTAAATTGATTTAATCTAAAGATTTGGAATTGATTAGCATCAATGCAATACTATTTCTTAGGATTTTTTTTGTACTTTTTTTGAGTAATTATTTGTGATAAATGACCACAATATCAATGGGTGAGTTAAAAAGGGTTTTGAATTCCTAGTAAAACTTGGGATGCAAAATTTTAAATATCATTGGAAGTTAAGAAAATAACACATTTGATTCTTGAAATTTGGCCAAATATATAATTTGACTCTTGAATTTTTATTTTTTCAATATGATCATAGAAATTTTGATATAAAAGATCCCCTTATCAGTTGGGAAAGCTTATCCCAAAACCACTACGGGCTTATGACTCTTGAATTTTTATTTTTTCAGTGTGATCATAGAAATTTTGATATAAAAGATCCCCTTATCAGTTGGGAAAGCTTAACCCAAACCACTACGGGGCTTATGCCGACTCACTCACACGATTTTCAAGCCAAAATTGATCGAATGAATTGAACTAGCACAAATGAAAAAGGTTTAGGACTAAATTGACTTAATTTAAGGTTTTAAACTGAGTTAGCATCAATGTAATATTTTTCGGACTTTTTTTTTGTATTTTTTGAGTAATGTTTTTGATGAATTACCAACAAGATCAATGGGTGAGTTAAAAAGCGTTGAATTCTTAATAAAACTTGGGATGCAAAATTAAAAAATCATTAGAAGTAAGAAAATAACACAAATGATTCCTGAATTTGACCAAATATATAATGTGGCTCCTGAAATTTTTTTTTTTTGATGTGATCGCACAAATTTGATATAAACGACCCTTTATCGATGGGGAAAGCTTATCCCAAATCACTACTCGGCTTATGCCTACTTCACTCACGTGATATTGTCGAAACGGGCTTTTGCCTATTGTTCAAGATTCCCCACTGATGCTCACCCATGTGAGTCTAGGCCGTGTCTCAATCCTAGCGTGTCCATATCAGGAACGGTCACACCACGCAGGACGGCCGTCGTCCACATCAGTAATTTTCGGCCAAACGACGGCGTGGAACTCAAATTAAAATTTTATTACTGAACGATGGGAATTGTTTTTGATTTTATTTTAATTCTCAATTAAATATCGAAAATATTATTATTTTTTCAGAATGTGTTTTTCGAAGATATATGAATGGGGCGCACGATCAGGGACTTCTAGCAGGACGACATTTATGGTGATGGATGAGTCGTCCAAAATACGTTTTGGAAGGAACAGAGGATACGCGGATCTTGGGCAGAGAAATGCATTAACTCTCAACTTGGGGGGATGTTTGCAGGCATTTTGCAGGTGAAAAGCCGACGGCTCTGTCCGAGCCCGATCCGTACAAGTTCGTGGGGCACCCATTCTGTGCTGCTTGTCTGTCCCGTCAGAGGGACAGAAATATAGTCGTTAGAGAGATTTTGCCAGAACGGTGATCTCACGTAGGGTCCTAGTAGGACTATCTTTCTCTTCCTCTCTCTCTCTTGGGTAACATTTGTTTAAAGAACTAATACTACAAAAAAAACCTTCAAATTAATATATATAATAAATTTATCTCAATTTTTTTATCATAAAAATCTCAAATTAATATACTTATAATAAATTTATCAAAAATTGATACACTTGTAACGTCAAATTATAAGTTAGAGACATATAATAGTTCACAAATATACTAATTTGGGATATGTATCTCTTATTTGTCACATATGTATCAATTTGAGGTTTTTCGTGGCATTAATCCAATTTAAAGAAGGGAAATAATTTGTCACAAGTATAATAACTTTAGGTTTTTTGTGGTAAAAAAAAAAATTAGTTTTGGGTAAATTTATTATAGATGTAGCAGTTTAGAGTTTTTGATGATAAAAAAGTAGTCTTGGGTAAATTTGTCGGAAATATATCAGTTTGTAGTTTTTCATGGTCAAAAAATAATTTGGGATAGATTTGTTACATGTATATCAGTTTAGGATTTTTGACAGTATTAACCATTGTTTTAATTACTGGAAGACGAAAAAATTAGATCAAATGCACTAAAAATGTGTTTTGGTCATCCGGATTTCTAGTCAAAATAGGACTAAATAAGATAGGATAAGAAATTTAAGAATTTTGTCATATCATGTCTACTCTTTGATGAACTACGGATTTAAAAGCAAAATTAGACCAAATACACTAAAAGCATCCGCAACAGTGGAAACGAACCATGCGATGCGAAGAAGTATAGTTTTTGATCAAGCCACCATCGATAGCACCGCATCCGAAGGACATTACGATCGTCGAGTCATCGGAGAATTCCACCCACCACCACAATTGTCGCCCTCTTCTCTTGCTCCCTCTCTCCCTATTTGGTGGATCCAACAAGAGCATGTCCTCTCCAGCGCAGATGTTGAAAAGCCTATGAAAAAGTTAATTTGACATTAGATGGAATAACCAATGAAGCTTGAAAGAAATTTTCAGCTTAAAAAAGCGCAGATGTTGAAAAGCCCTATGAAAAAGTTAATTTGACATTAGATGGAATAACCAATGAAGCTTGAAAGAAATTTTCAGCTTAAAAAAAGTTGAGGCTGCGCAGTGATCAAACCTGACCCCGCCTCACTATTGATGTCTCGTGCAGGTCAGATCTGCACAAGAAAGTGAGGACGAGGTAAAATTGGAATTTAAGTAGTTTAGTGAGGGCAAAGATGAAAGGAAAAAAATTCATTAGCGCTTGAAGCAGTACTCTGAACTATACTCAACATTAATACTAGGTGAAAGTTGGATGGATTAATGGCTTTGGAAATGCTAACTTTAATTGAAAAGGACTTTAAAATAGAAAAAATTTTCAATAAAAATCTGAAGTGGCACATTTTCTTAAATAAGAGCACGAAGTTACAGTATTTCAAATAAGGGTATGAAGTAACCATATTAGTCTTAAAGAAGAGCGTGACCTCGTCCATCAAAAGGAATTTTTCGTCATTTTGAATTTTTCCTTTTTGATTTTTTGATTTTCTTCTTTTTTCCTCTTTCCCATGAGGCCTAACCTCCATCCTAGGCAAGGGTGACCCTCACGAAACGCCATGCAATTGTCAGCTTGCTATGGGAGGAGGAAGAGAAAAAGAAACAAGAAAAAAAAAGGAAGAAATGAAAAGTAAAGAAAACTAAAAAATTAAAAAAATGTATATTATAATTTTTTTACTAGAATACCCTTTTTCCAAACGGCCAGATTAGTCGTTAGCCAGAACAAAAGTCCTATGAAGATGATTGGGCAACTTTAGGTCTCATTTGAAATGATATCACTTCCTATCTTTATTTAAAAAAAAAGGTCACTTCAAATTTTTATTTAGAATTTTTCCTTGTAATTATGTTGGCAAACATCTCAACTCTGGTTACCAAGCCTAGAGTGGATTTGGTCAGCTTTCCCAAAAGTCTATTGAGCCCTAAAGTTATTAGGAAAAAATATAGGGTGTTGGTAACTATTTTCAAGGGTTAAATATCGCGAAAAACTTCAAATTGATACACCATGTGATAAAATTATCCAAAACACTTTTTGATTACAAAAATTCTAAATTGGTCGCATCTGTGAAAATTTTATCCTTAAACTAATTTTGTTGTTATCATGAAAAACCTCAATTGTTACACTCGTGACAAATTTACCCATATTAATTTGGCTTAATACCACGAAAATCGCAGAAATTATATACACCTATGTTAAACTTAGATGGTAAAAATCAAAAAATCGTATGATATGATGCAACTGTCACGTGTCATCAAAACTTAATGAATTTTGACGTAAATTTAATGAAACATTTAAAGAGGATAAATCTGTAATAAATGTATTGCAATTTAGAGCAAAAAAAAATTTTTTGGTCCAACCCCCCAAAAAATTAGTGTAGCGATTTGAGATTTTTTTTTGGTTAAAAAAAGAATTTGAAGTAAATTTATCAAGGCGTATCAGTTTGGAATTTAGTGATATTAATTTTATTTTTAAGGATTTATAGGATGAAAATTAATATTAAAATTCTGAAAGCCTCAAACCTGATATTGGCCCACGTCCTCCGACAAATGACGAGCCGAACGGTCCTAAGCCTATCCCGTCCGTGATAGTTGAGTAAAACGAGTAATTATGAGGCATCCTCAGTGCCGATTTTCTCGGAAAAAAGAGTCATGCCGACAAATATTGGAAAAAGAGAAAAGAAAAGTGAGTTCTTCGGAGTTTGTATTGGAAAGTCTGGATCAACAATGATCATGTGTGAGTGTTCAAATTTGCGACCCACGGAACAGATCTTGAGCAATTATCTTGAAACTCATTCTCTTTTATCATGAACTCATTCATGAATTTGTTTTCATTGTCTCAAGTACCCGTATTTTTTTTCCAAGTAAAATTTAAGAGGAATACTATTAAATAACAATACAAAGTAAACGTTACTAAATAAATACCTAAGCTGACCATATCAATCTTAAAAAAAGGCATGACCATCTCTAGCCAAGAATTTTTCATCATTTTACTTTTTCGAAATTTATCCTTTTTCTATTTTTTATTTTATTTTATTTTTCTATGTTTCCTCTTTCCTCTATCGGTCTGGTGCCAGGTCGGCGGTGGCCGATGACTCAGTCGGGCAAGGTTTGCCTAGCCCAATGCTAGCGAGGCGGTCAATTGCCCGGGGGGGAAGGGAAAAAAAGAAAAAAGAAAAGAAAAGTAAAAAAAATTATATGATTAATTATTTTTTTTTTACAAAACATATCATTTTCCAATGGCTGAATAGTCACATGTTCGTTGGCTAGCCAAAGTTTTTATTTGAGAGATTTGGCTACTTTCATGCCTCTATTTTTTTTTGAAAAAATGAAGGGTTCAAGCCTTTTTACTTGAGAGAATGGGGGTATTTCAGGTTTGTTATTTGAAATTTTTTCCTACAATTAATTAAAAATATACTCAACTTTTTTCAATAGATTTGCGCCTAATTGAATAAGCTTGTCCACCCACCCCCCCCCCCCCCCCCCCCCCCCCCCTTTCCCACACTTTCTGTCTTTGGCCCTATATTACTAGCTCTCGACTTTTTAGGACCATCAGCACATCAAAATTCTTGCCTTAAAGAATCTCTGTCATACAAATTTCTTTTGGGGTAAAAAGTTCTCAACTCGTCATAAAAGTGTAATTGAGTTTTAAAACTTTTAAAACATGTGATTAAGTCATAAAACTTGTCAAATTAGACAATTCAAGCTCATTCGTTAACTCTGCTCAATTTGGCTGACAGAGATTTGGATAGCTACTCATTAAAATAAATCCACGTTAGATTGGACCTCGGAAGTATGTTTGGAAGTCAACTCAATTGAATCTTTTTTAAAGGTTATGACATTTAATTAAATGATCGAAAAGTTCTCCTACCAAAAGTGGGCATCGTTAAAAGTGGTGAACCGTTTAATATTTTTTTTTTTGATATACCGGGTGTCCGCCGTGCCGGCGAGCTTACGCTCAAACCGACGGCGACCGACTAATCCCGGAGAGGCACCACAGGACCCTACCACCACGGAGATCCGGGTAGACAACCTGCACCCAGATCGTGCTTTCCACGTGAGCCTATTCGCTCGAGTCGAGACTCGAACTTTCGGGACTGAGCCGTATGTAATCCCCAACCACTGGGCACCAAGCCGGTGGGTGGTGAACGTTAATATTCTTTTCTCGTAATTTCATAAAAAGTTGGGAGGCTACATCTGCCTGTGCGACCGTCTCTAACCAAACATTCTCTAACCAGAACATAAGTCACATGACCTTAGGACATAATTACTAATAGGAACTTGATTGATTAAGGGGTGAAATAATAAGCCCAGTGTGGTATATGATATATCCCAAGAAAATACATGTTTCAGCTTTCACTTGGATTCTGGCATCCTCGGCATATTGAGGGGATTCAAATTTTTTTGTCCACGACCACTTTCTTTCACGATACTAGCTAGAACTGGAGAAATTATTTTTTCAATATTAAAGTCAGTCTCATTCTATTACCATTTTTGCTACCCGTTTAAAGCAACGTAATGAATTCACCAAAATTCAATATCTTGATCGCGATTATTATCGAACAAGTCAAATTATCGGCACTTAAAAGTGGGATCGAATAGATGTCACTCTTATAATTCGCGCTATAGTACTCGATTTTTATTTTTTTCCACGCTTAATTTTCAGTTTTGTCCAGGACATATACGATCGGCATTTTGAAAATCGAACATTATCTCAATCTGTTACATATTTAGAGGGTGTTTGACACAACTTTCTCGCAGCAGTTACAAATTTATAATGTGCTTCATATTTTTACAAGGCGTCAACTCACACTTCACAGTTTAACATCCCCAAAAGAAATACGCGAGTGTCTCCTGAAGCTTATTCAATAGCAAATAATAGAAAAATTTTAGTTTTCAATCGACCGTCTTTTTGGTGTGTTATTAGTCCATTAATTTATTAAATAGGCTTCATAAGTGTGGATATTTGTTAATAAGGAACCCTTAATAAATGAGAGATATTTGTGATCTGGCGAGGGCCAACTAGCAAAGAAAAAAAAGAAAAGAAGCAAAAAAAAAAAAAAAGGAAAGAAAAAATAATTAAAAAATAAGAAATTGAAAAAATTGTCCATATTAGCCCCTTTTGTGTCATTTAGGACGGTTGGCATTGAATAGATTGTCATCTCAGCTTTTTTGATCAAAAATTGGCTGAAAGGTATAAATTGAGAAATCGTTTTAAAAGATTTATGATTAAATTGGTAAATTGTCTAAAGAATTTAGGATTAAATTAGCATGAAATTGAAATGTTTAATATTGAATGCAAATTATCAAAATATTTAAGACTAAATTAAAGCAATTGAAAGATTTGAGATTAAATTGGTAAATTATAAATGTTTAGGACTAAATTAGAGAAATTAAAAGGTTTTGAATTAAATTGACAAAGTGCAATAGGTTTGTGACTTTTTTCCTGTATTTATAGGGCATTGGCCACAAGTTTCTCGTGGCAGTTAAAAATTTAGAGAAAATGTTTTCCCACGTGTTATTAGTCCATTAATAATAGATTCATTTTATTAATCAGGCTTCATAAGTGTTTAGATATTCATTGATTTTTATAAATGAATGCCTTAAGAACACTTGTTAAATAATCCATTAAGAAAATTTGCTGTCTATGTTCCTGTCAAATACAACGCTACACGGAAAGAAAATGTACAACATTATAAAACTATTTCGAAATATTAATTCTTTCGAATCGAATGTACTTAATGCATCAAGATGCTCTCTAACGTCACAAAAGAAAAGCAATAAGAAAAGCTTGTGATTCTGAGCATCACTCTATCGCTTGTGTTATATGTAATCAAATAGGAAAGATGACACAAATGGCTCATAGCTTTATGTGTAACGTGATTCATGAACTTTTAAATTTATTAATTGAGTCCTGAACTTTTGGTACATATTCAACTTAGTTCCTAGATAATATGAAAAATATCCAGTGTTGTCTTTGATATTATATTATTGAAAGGTCCATATTGAACATTTCATACAATTCAGCGATCACATTGAATATATATAAAAAGTTTATGAACATATTAAACAAATTAAAAATTCGAATACCATTTGAATATCAAGTTAAATTCAGGAATCACGTTAAATAAATTAAAAGTTACATTAAGTTCATGAACTAGTTATGTTATTATCCCAATCAAAATACTGAAAATCAAATTTTTTTTTTGTATGGAGAATGAATAATGAATGCTCCGAGGGCTTTTATTGACGAGGCTCAAAGAAGATCGCACTCTCTCTCTCTCGCGTCTTGCTTTTACCTTCTTTCTCTCCTTTTAAGGAGGAAAACTAGCAAACCTCGTGCAAGATGGAAGCCACGACACACAAATCATGACCCTTCCTTTCTGACTGTTGTTGTCTTGTCTTCTTCTTCTCCATCGGGTCAAAATATGATAAAGATCTCCTGGGGTCTCGTATTAAAGCGATATTTAAAAAAGGGAACAGTACAAAGGCAACGGTCACGTCCCAGCTGGACTCTCGGGGGTTGGGAGAGTTCCTCTTGAGGGAGGGGGGGAATTCGGGGCCGAAATGCAGGACAAATTGCTTAACGGTTCTTTTTCTCTCTGCAGATCCGAAGTGGACTCACTCTCACGCTGCTCACAGAATTTAACACTCGTTCTTGAAAAAGGGTTTAGAGTGGGCGGCAAGTGCTGGTTTTTTCTCCGACCTTTCACACTTGCATTCTTTTTTCTGTCCTTCGCTCTTCAAGTCTTCACCTTTCGATGCTCTCGCTTTTAGCTTTTCCATTTCTCTGCTAGCTTCTCTCTTTGGTCCATTCTCTGAGAGAGAGAGAGAGAGAGAGGGAGAGAGGGACACACGGATAGACATCAAATTCTACTGAAGTTTCGACTTTTACAGTAGTGAAGCCAAGATTTTGTGCCCATTTGTCTCTGTGATTCATTTTGGGGACACCCATTTGGACACAGAGGCATTAGAGGAGTTTTTCAGTGTGTGAGAACCGGAAGCAATGGCAGATCCAAAAGCAGAAGAGATAAGCCACCCACCAATGGACCAACTTCAGGCTTGGAGTATTGCATAGATTCAAACCCTTCTTGGGGTACTGGCCAATCCTCTTTTTCTTTCGTTTTCTTTGTATTTTTCGCAGGATCTTGTTGATATAGTAATCGTTCATTGATTACAATCTTCTGCGCTTGAAGTGCCCCATTGTTGTTGCGCATAACATTTTTGCTGTTGCAACCAGGGGAAGCAATAGCTTTGGGCTTTCAGCACTACATTTTGGCCTTGGGAACAGCAGTGATGATCCCTTCATTTTTGGTTCCTTTAATGGGAGGCACTGATGTGAGTGGATTCTATTTCTTCTTCTTTCCCCTCTGTCGATTGATCTCATTATAAGCATATTTTTATAATCATTTCACTCCATCTTTGGTGAAGCTACGTGAATTGAGCATGTTCATTGATTGATATCGGGGATTAGATGATCGAGCAGAGCATCTCTTTCTAATATTGCGTGAACTTTGGAGAGATTTACAGTAAATATTGTCATAGTTATGATGAGTTCAATCAGTTTATTTTTTAATATTAGTCATTTCCTTTTTGCAAGAAGCTAATAAGAGCACATCAGCTGCATAACTTAAAGTCATTCAAAGAATTTAGGGATTTCTCAGTTGCTACCCTGAAACTTTGACAGCAGTCAGCACCATTCTTTTCTTATTTCAGAGATTTTGTTGACGAGCGCTTTTAGCTCGCTAAGCTACATAGTGTTAAGTCTAAAAAAAAAAAAGCTCCATAGTGTGCTTTCGAATTGTAAGTGAGAGTTTGTGCGCGTTTGAGTATCTGGTTTTCAATAATTTCTAGTGTAGGCATTTATTCAAATGGCGTAAAAGATGAGCCATCAATCTGACCAAAGTGCTCTCTTTACTTCTCCTCACGACTGGTTAATATTTTAATTGATTGTTCAACGAGAATAAGTATAAATTGAATTCTGTCTTGAAAGTTAACTAGCAATTTTTGCTTACCAATATTGCTGAAATATTATGGTTTCGACGTTGGCCAGGGTGACAAAGTGAGAGTAGTGCAGACATTGCTGTTTGTCCAGGGGATTAATACGCTCTTACAGACGCTATTTGGAAACAGGTTGCCGACAGTTATAGGAGGTTCTTATGCATACATGGTCCCTATTATATCGATAATTCATGATTCCAAACTAGCAAGAATTGAGGATGATGGTTTGGTAAGTTAGAAGATTTTTACTTGCCCATATAGTTGAGTCAACATGAAATAGCGTTGACTAGGAGACTGTTGGATTTGATGGGTAAACTTACAAAGCATCTTCAAGTGCTCACATGACTATGTATATATTTCTAGAGATTCCATAGTACAATGAGAGCAGTTCAGGGCGCTCTGATTGTAGCATCAAGCATCCAAATCATTCTTGGGTATAGTCAGATATGGGCAATATGTTCCCGGTATATATTTTATCCCAAACATTATTTCCAGCTCCTAATGAAGTCGACTGAATCATAATCTCTAATATATTTAACTTATTATGCAGGTTCTTCAGCCCGCTAGGTATGGTACCTGTGGTTGCATTGGCGGGCTTCGGTCTGTTTGATCGAGGTTTTCCCGTGGTAGGATACTGCACTCTCCTGACATTAATTATGAATTCGTGGATTACTCCAACAACGAACAATCACCCTTATTCATTTATCTTACACTCAAGGTGCATCTTTCAGGTTGGAAGATGTGTTGAAATTGGCATCCCAATGCTTATTTTGTTTATAGCTTTCTCCCAGGTAATAGCTCTGCAATAAATTGATTTCATTGAGATATAATTCAGACAAATCCTACTTCATATGAAAAATAGTGGAGATGGTTTTTGCCATTTCCCATGATATTTACTGGTTTTAAGGTGTAAATTCAAGCAATAATTCGAATAACAGTTGTTTGTCAAAGAAGTATTTAGTTATAGTATTCAATATTCATCACCCTTTCCCTTAAAAGTACCTGAAAGCAGTCTTCTTTTGGTTTATGAAAAAATATCACATCATAAGGTTCACATCTTGCTTCCTGCTAATCTTTTTCTTTGTTATGAACTTTGTTACAGTACTTAAAGAATTTTCGTGTAAGAGAACTACCTGTACTCGAACGGTTTGCTCTACTTATATCGGTCACTGTGATATGGGCATACGCACACCTACTGACGGCAAGCGGTGCATACAAACATCATCCAGACTTAACTCAAATCAATTGCCGGACTGACAGGGCCAACCTGATATCCTCTGCTCCATGGTCAGTAACATTGCCTCTCAGTTTAATTCACAAAATAGGCTAAAGCATTTACTGTAACCATTGCAGTCTCTGAGAGAGCAAAGAATTGGCTTTACACAAAGTGCATTTAGAGATTTAGAAGGGGTGAATATAATGTTGCTGCTCAAAGAACACGAAGCAATGAAACAAGAAACACCTTTCACAATTTACTATTTTCTTGAAAGTGTGATGCACCAATAGCGGATTAGTCTAATTTCGAGCATGATCATGGGGGAGCATGCCGGCGTTTTGTTAGGATAAGCCAATGTAATAGAAAGAAACCTTATGACAAGCTGAAGTCCTAACTTGCGAGGGTGATGAACACGAAGCGTCTGTTTGATATGAGAGTTGGTTGTTATCAGGATAAATTTCCGTACCCTCTTCAGTTTGGGTGTTCCTACATTGATGCTTGACACCTTTAACAATTTGATATTTTCATAGAAGTGTGATGCACCAATAGTGGATAGGTCTAATTTCGAGCATGATCATGGGGAAGCACACTGGCGTTTTGTTAGGATAAGCCAATCTAATAGAAAGAAAGCTTATGACAAGCTGAAGTCCAAAATTGCGGGACTGATGAACATGAAATGTCTGTTTGATATGAGAGTTGGTTGTTGTCAGGATAAAGATTCCGTACCCTCTTCAGTGGGGTGCGCCTACATTTGATGCTGGACATGCTTTTGGCATGATGGCTGCCGTGCTGGTCTCGTTAATTGAGGTACTATTCGGGTAAAGAACATAGATTAGCAGAATCCATTTCAATGTCAACTTGTCCATTGGCGACCCTAAGAGTTGTCTTTTTGACAGTCGACAGGAGCATACAAGGCTGCATCGCGTCTGGCTAGTGCGACACCGCCTCCAGCTCATGTTCTTAGCCGTGGCATTGGATGGCAGGTCCAGCATGTTGCCTGGTTTTTTACTTAATTTAGATCTAAATATGGTTTGCACGCGCACGCACAACGACCTAGTTTTGCTGCCATATAAAAGTGGGTTCAAGTAAACTCGTCAAATGGTTGGCTCATCAGAATCACAATTAGTAGAATATATCAGCTGATTTTGAAGAACCAACACGAGTTTCATCACATACAGGGAATTGGCATACTGCTGGATGGAATGTTTGGGACATTGACAGGTTCAACAGTCTCAGTGTAAGTGGTGTTGTAATCTGATAATCAAGTTCCTTCATTTCACCAGTTTTTTCTTGATGCTAAGTTGTTCTTGATGTTACAGAGAAAATGTAGGTCTCCTTGGAAGCACTAGAGTTGGGAGCCGCAGGGTTATTCAGATCTCGGCAGGTTTTATGATTTTCTTCTCAATACTCGGTGAGCCATAGAGAATTCATTTATCGTGACTTTTTTCATTTTCATCTCCCCTCTTTGACTTACTACCCTTTCTATTGTAGGAAAATTTGGAGCACTCTTTGCTTCAATACCATTTACAATCTTTGCTGCTGTGTACTGCGTGCTGTTTGGTCTTGTTGGTAAGTGGAAGCAAAGTGATAATCGACACAGCTGTTTACATCTACCATCCTCATACTTTTAAGTTTAGCATCTGATTATTATTGACCTGTCGCGTTTGCCTTCTTCCAGCTTCTGTGGGCTGTCATTTTTGCAGTTCACAAACATGAACTCGATGAGGAATCTCTTCATTGTCGGTGTATCGCTCTCTTGGGCTTGTCTGTTCCTGAGTACTTCAGAGAATACACATCCAAGGCCCTCCATGGTCCTGCTCATACCAGGGCGATATGGGTAAGAGTTCATCCTCTGGATCTTTACTATGACCTTTTTGATGACACAATCACTAGTGGATAATTCTCATGAAAAGTACTGTTCTTTGTTGTCTATATAACTTGATAGCAGGTAGACTTTACCTTTTCTGAGCCTTCTCTCTCTCTCTCTGCAGTTCAATGATTTCTTGAACACTATCTTCTTATCGTCAACAACAGTCGCGCTGATAGTGGCCGTGTTCTTAGACAACACTCTAGACTACAAGGACAGCACCAAAGATCGGGGAATGCCATGGTGGGCCAAGTTCCGGACGTTCAAAGGAGACAGCCGGAATGAGGAGTTCTACACTCTTCCTTTCAACCTCAACCGTTTCTTCCCGCCGTCGTGAAGTGACATGCTCTGTGATTGCCGATGAATCCGTTCGTGTAAAAAGCATCATTTCCGGAGGGTTGGGAGAGTTTTGTGTGTGGTGAGCTAGTTTAAGGCGATGGAATGGAGCAGAGTTCAATGTGAACCCAACTATATAATATGGGTTTAATGCAACAAATTTGTTTATTTTTTTTCCCTCTTTGTTGTCTCAATTCTTGGCACACAACGGGGAAAGATCTGCATTGAAATGAAGTGATTGTTTGAAACTGTTAATGTAGTGTGATTGCATTGAAAGGAGAGGACTCAAGTAAGTTCATAAGTTCAACATAACTATTCTCAAGGGTTCCCTCTTGTTATTCCATGGATATATATATAATATTAATGCTTAAGATGAGAGATTTACCGAAATAGTGAAGACATTACTTTGGAGAGGTTATGTATCTGAATTTCAAATGGACCCCGAGTTTATTTCGAAATTCTTGACTAGTGTGTCGTTGCGTGTTCGGTAGAGTTGACCATGAGTCGGACACCAACGCACGTCCAAAACCAATATGGTGCTTCCGGAGAGCGTCCGTGCTTCCTAGCAGAGAACAACTGCATCTATTTTTTGACGGGTCAAAGTTGGCCAGCTGTACTTCTATGTATTACTATTATATTGGGGGCACGTTGCCATTGGAGTGGCAATTATTATTGAAATATAATTGTATTCTTTAAACCGTCTACAATTTTTCTAAGTAATTGACATGTCGAGTAGACCTATGTGGACCTAATCTAGCAGCAAGCCTCACCCTCACCCATCTTTGCCCGTGATCATCGTTAAGAAAATAATTCTTTTCTGTGCAAAAATTTGACCTAGGAGGTCAAAACGGGTCTGTCTCAAGCAGGGAGTTGTTAGGCTCACCCATATTTTCCTTCGAGGGGCGCTTTCGGGTCCATAATCATTTTAATCAATTAAGGTAACATTGCCCAGCGAAACCCACTCGATCAAATTTTGGTGTTGAATCACCATTTGAAAGTTTCTATTAACCCAAAGACCTTTGAGTTTCAAATATCAAGTGCATGATTTTTTTTTTCCCTAAAGATTATTTTAACTATACTGATGGTTAAAAAGATCACATAGCAAACCATTCTTTTGGTCACCAGAAACTGTTTGCTAATTTGTATTTTATATTTTGATGAGAAATATACGACTTACTACGAAGCTTTTAATACGAATGATGACCATTCTCTTTTCGGGGATTTATTATATGGATGAGTTTCTGAGTTGAGACACGTGTTTAATAACAATATACAATTTCTGTTCCCGAAATAGAATTTGTTTTAATATAAACTTTCTACTATTGCCAGCCTCTAAGCCTCAGCCGGCAACTAGCGGATGGAAAATTGTAAAGGGTGAACCGGAGCCGAGGACCAGCGACAGAGACTTGAGAGAGGTGATTGGCAACAGGGATGCGAAAGAGAGAGAGACCACATGCAAGAGAGAGTAAATGAGCAATTAGAAGAATCATTATTTCTGTTTATGTTCTAGAAATAGAAAAGTAGAAAAAAATTTATTTCTTTTTTATGTTCCAAACCTATTTCTATGTCAAAAGCTTGTCTCAAAAATAGAAAAAGAAAATTTCGTTAGAAAATGGATTTCCATTCCAAACTTGTTCCACAAAATAGGGGGAAAAAAAAAAGATAACTAAAAATGTTGTCATGCATGCCCTGAAATTTCATGTTTATATGCCAAGAGGTCTTAGTTATACAGATGGTCCGCAAAACTTTTGACGAAAATTATTTTCATACAGCACCTCCAATAACCAAGTCGGCAAATTTTAATAGTCATAATCACTAAAATCAGAACTTCAAAAAGCCTCACCAAAAACCGGATGAAAATTGCAAAAGAAGCACTTCCGACCACTTGAATACTTTAGTGTTTTATAGAGCACAATGTATCCTCTCTTATAACATAATTTTTTTTCGCAATTACCGAAAAGCCCTAAATCTGTTATCATTTTGTCAATTCAGTTATCAACCTTTTGCATTTGTGCCAATTTAGTTTTTTCGGCCAATTTTAACTAGAAATCGATGATGTGGTCAATTTTAATGATATTTTAATATTCTTGAATCTTTTTTTCATTTTTTTTCTCTTCTTCTTCCTCGAGGCCAGCCTCACCGTCGTTTGGTGAGGTCGAGCATCGCCCAGATCTAGGATGAGTATGTAATGCCTATTATGGGGTGTCATGTATGTCCTTGTGGTGACCTCATATGAGAAATTGTGGGAAAAAGCAAGACTATAGAACCCTTTTTTCAAAAAAAAAAAATCACTTTGAAAATTTAGGATTTGCATGGTAACGATTCTGATTTGAAAAAATGATTCTAATAAGAATTGATTTTTTCTAATTCTGTTCCCTAGATGAGTTTTAGAGAATCGAAACGCATTTGATAATTGCACAAATTTTTATTCCTAGAGCAAAAATGTGTTTGGTAACTGTACATAATTTATGTTCTTAAGAACAATTTCTCTCCTCAATTTTTTTTCCATTTAAGTCAAATAATTACGTCTTGTCACTACAAAATCAACCTATAAGCATCACTAATAAAATTAATATAGATCATGTACAATCCATAATTAGTTTATTTATTTCATAGAGCATAAAGACATATGCAAAATCCATAAGAAAGAGCCTTAGCTCAATAGGCAATTTGCACTTGAATTTTTTTTTCCACAAATTTACACTTAAACACTTCTATATTTAATCAGATCTATATCCGATCCAACTCATATTACTTAAACACTTATATATTTAACCAAATCGCGGCATATCTTATAATTTGTTAAGAATGCAATACAAATCTAGCGAAATTTGTTTAATTTTTTTTTTTCCAAAATTCATTTTTATTTTTTAAAAATTATTTGTTGTTTTTTTTTATACTAAAAAATTATTATTTTATTTTCCTTTTTCTTTGGCGACTGGCAACGATCAGTGGCGGGCAAAACAAAAAAGTTGGAGCCTTTTCACTTTATTCGTCTTGTTTCTCAAAAGTGATTATGAAATAGAGAATCGACTTTTTTTTTTTATTCTTGTTTCTGCTCTAAAAGAGTCCCCGAAACAAAATAAAAAAAATTTAGGATTAGAATCATGTACATTACCCAACATGTTTCTCATCCTTTTTTTTTGTTTTTTGTTTCGAGAAAAGAATCAGAGAATTAGAATCGTTGCCATGCAGGCCCTTAGGAAGCTAATGCATCAAATCCTATTTCAATTTGGTGAAATTTGTTTCTCTACCTTTAATAATCGATCGAATCGATTATGTTAAGGCACCCGTGGCACCGAAAATTAGCTAGAATACTAGCCGCATCGTATTTAAAATTTGGTCCCTCCTCACCTAAAATCCCGACTTCGTCGCGGACTCGCGGCTAACTCTCCTTTCATTTATTTCAAACTTGGCACGCAAAGTGTAAGCGACGCCTAATCAAATTATTATTGGTGGGGATGAACAACGTGGAGGGAGCGATTTTGGTGCTCCTGCCATCTTTCTCTAATCATAAGTTAATTGCTTTGGGGAAGTAGCCAGCACGTGTTTTTTTTTTTTTGTTCTTTTCTCTGGAGAGCGGCATTGGCTTGCTCCCGCAAACGCAGGGACCACATTTCAGTCCCAAGAAGGTTCATAACAAAACGAAAAGTCGAAGGGCCACATCGATTACGTCAAATGTGGTTTTTGAAAAGACGGATAGCCTAATTCCCTAATTTTTTTTTTGCCCCCAATTTTAAGTCTGTCTTGATTTTGCCCCTAAGCTTTGTTATTATTATTTTTTTGTCTCGGAAAATATTCAAACTTTAGGTTCGATTTCAAATCTGAAATGAAACTTTTTTGTCTAAGAAAAAACTCCAAACTCTAGGTCTAGTCTCAAATTTGTTTATTTTGTCTAAAATAAATCACTGAGTTTCAATTTATTCTCAAATCTTATCTCGTGATCTAGTTTCAATTGGATGCTACGTTTCTACGTAGATAACAAATCCACACAAGAAATACGACATGGAAAATTATATCTAAAATGAAACCGTTCTAGGATATGACAACTAGGGATGACTAACGGCGACTTTTGGAAAGAGGGCTAATGTGGTAGATTTAGGACTAGGGTAAAATTGGTGATTTTCCTCTTAGAGAAAAAAGAAGAAGTTCGGGATAGATTTGAAACTAAATCTAAAGTTAAGGGTTTTCATTAGACAAAGAAAAATTCGGGACACCTTTGTGCTTAAACCTAAAGTTTAGAGTTTTTTTTTTTTAGACAAAAAAATTTCGGCATAGAATTGGGATATGACTTAAAGTTGAGGGTTTTCTTGGGGAATTAGACCAAAGACAGACACAAACAATCCCTGAAATTTGGCCAAACGTGTAATGTTGTTCTTGGACATTTTAGTTTATTCGATGTGGTCCTTGAACTGTTCCCTAACCTTTCAATTTGTTCAACCTGATCCTAAATTTTTCATGACAAAGTAAATTAGTCATTCGTTAGTATTCACAAGTTCTCATGATTACCCTATTGCTCGGATCAATTTATTACATTTCACCTTTTGATCTTTATCAATTTTATTATGCTTCCATTTAAGTACATTTATTTTTATCATCTCTATAATTGTAAAAAAAAAAAAACAGTATAACATCTAGAGTTTTGTCCAATTCATATTCCTTTGTTGTAAAACAAGTATTTGCATAGGAATATTTAATAACAATGTCGATTTATCTATAGAATTCTTATACTTATATTAATCTAAATTTTAAGTCTTGATTTTTAGATAGATAAAATTTTCATTTTTTTTTTTTTTGCGTTTTCTTAATCAAGTTTAGCTAAATACACAAATTAGCAAATTAAAGTAACATGAATGTCAACTCGATGCAACTCTAATGAGACTGCGTATTTACTATTATGCAAATCATAAGCTAAAATGTGCGTAAATGAAACTATTTTAATATTCATTATGATCTAAACATGAAAAAGTAAAAGATATCCATATTTTTTTTTATTGATTTAGGGAATGGATTGAAATGGCGCAACATTCTAAATTCGAACAATAGTGTGATAATGAGATTTCTTGACTTTTTTTTTAATTATGAATTGAGGAATTAGATCATATAAATTGACAGTTTAGGAATTAAATTGAGCATTTAGGAATAGTTCAAAAACCACTTGAATACGTACCACATGTCAACTTGGTAGCGCTAACTCAACATGCTTCAAATTCGGACGGAAAGTTGAGTTTTGCCCCTAAATTGCCGCCAGGGGATAAGATGGGGTTACAAAATATAGTATGAAGACCTAAACTTAAGACGATTTGTGTAGTCTCCCTAGAATCAACAACAACATGCTAAGCGAATCGAAATTTAGAATTTAATGTCTAGTTTGATTGAAGTTGATAATTTCATGATTCGTGCGATATCTCGAATCTTTAGATAATGAGGCGCGGGATTAATGAATCACCTTTTTATCCCCTCATTGGCCAATTCAAATCCATATCCATCCGTACAAAAAGATTTTGTGAAGAGCAAAAAGAAATCTTCAATAGCTGCCAATAAATTCTGATTACAGACTTCGCACGTGCCTAGTTGAACATGGCACGTGCGGAATTTTGTTTTTCGAGACATCAGTTAGCAAGCTCATTTTGTCTTTTGCTTTGGCAAGTGGAGGCGTTAACGTGTACAGTAGAAGTTGGGGGGACACAATTTTATGCCCGGCCCCCACTTTCTGCCTCTCTAACTCGTGATTTAAAAATGACATAAATGATTCTATACTTTCAAAAAAAAAAAAAAAGGATCTATAAACTTTGACCTCCAATGTCATTTTTGAATTATTCGATGTGGTCTCTGAACTTTTAGTACACGTTCAATTTAGCTTATAATTAAAAATATTTAATGTCGTCCTTAAACTTGAATTAATAGAAATATAAAATCGAATATTTTCGTATAGTTTACGGACTAAATTGAACATTTATTAAAAGTTGTTCATTAACCCCATTGAATAAATTAAAAGCTCACGGACCACATTACTTATTGAGCTAATGTTCACAGTCCATATTAAACAAATTATAAGTTTATGAATGACATTGCATACCGGGCCAAAATTCATGAATCATTTGTATAATTATCCATTCGTGGCCGCATGTTAAAGTATCTCAACTCCACATCGCTACGGTTATCTTATGTTCCTCACGTAAGTTCAATCTCCCTTCATATTTTAATTTAAGCTTTTGGATTGGGCATTCTTACATGGTATGAGAACTAGGTTCTGCCTCCGTTCATTTAGCATGTGAAGATACTTCGTTCGTCAAATTTCACGTTCTTAATTCGACTTTTACGTGCGACCGACCGGAATTAGCGGTGTTTAACGTGTACAAGTGGGTGAGCCCGTTTGTCCCTTCTTTCTCTCTCTCTCTAATTTATGGACCTCACAAGTGGAACGGGGGGGGATCGGTGGGGCGTGGACTTGTTCGATTCACATAGGGTTCGTGTCCTGAATTTGACGGGACAGAGAAGTTCAGTTTGATTTGACCCCCTCTTGTCCTCACTCTTGACCCACAAAGAACAAAAAAGCAATCGCAGCCAGAGAACAAGTCGAACTCGCTTTGGTTTTCTTTGGGTCTTCTCTCATTTTTCTTTGCTTGGCGTGCTAGCAATTCTCTCAATGTTCTTAGTATGTTTAATCCTAATTATTGTCATCACCTGTGAACTTAAATTATTAAACATAAGTCTCGAGTTTGATCTTCTGGCGAAAATCCGATCCGAGTAGGTTTCCTAATTTTGGCGGTTTCATAATTGGGGCGGTTTTCTAGTTTAAGTAGATCTTCTCAAAAGGGTGGAATTCTACGCGGGTACGACACTTGAGAGCAAATAAGAAGAATATTAACGACTTTTTTTTTCTTCGTGGATTTTTTGGGTGAGCTTTCTTAGTGAGAAATCGATAGTAATTTTTATGAGTTTTTTTCCCCATCATTTGGATCTAATTTGAGGTTAAAAAGACTTGAGCGATTGAGCAATCGCAATTTTTTATATTCTCATGATTCTCGACGATTGGCCTTTTTTTTTTTTGTAAAGTAGGTGTCGATAGCTTGATCGGACCAAATTAACTTTTAGCGTTCTTATCGTTTCTGATTGATTTTTCTGGTAACTCCTTATTTTCGCATCGATTGCGAACCGCTTTGTTCCGTGATGTGGACTTTATTATTGCCCATAAATGTTGCCATATCGTGAAGCATTGTCATTATAGGGAAAATTCTTGGTGACACGATATTTAAGATCACAATCATTGATTGAGCACGGTAAGGAGGAATTGTCGAAAGCCGCTTGATGTGACGTTTTACGGATTGTTGAAGCCCCAAATCATGATTAGTCTAAATTGCGGCGGCGTGCCTAACGATCCAATCAAGCACAACATCATCTTAATCTCCAAATCCAGACTGCCCGCCATATCTGCAAAGTCTTCTGCTGCATGCTATATAAAAATAAAAATAAAATGCATATATATATTTATTTATTTTTGATCGAATTATTATCATTATCATTATTTATTGGACTTGCAAGAAGTCTCCAAACTCCAGCTGTTGGGTGGTGCGCCGGCCATATTCAACATGATTAGGGCCACATTGAACATGATCGACATATAGATTTGTTAAACGACCAAAGTAAATAATCTCGCGAAAAGTGACCACAAATAGTACTGACGACGAAGATAATTTTTTTTTGGGTCGAATCTGATGATGATAATTCACATATAAGCATTTCATAATCGTTATTCAAGGTTTAAAAATAAAAAATAAAATAAAGTTACTCCGAATGAGATGTCCGATTGCTACGTGATACGTTTTTAAGTCATGTTGCTCCACATATCTTCGTAAAATCTCACGATGCAAGACAGGGTGCTCGCTTGCCGTATTGCATCCGCGTGCTTTTGACTCATTAGGTTTTTTGATTTGTTTATGTCCAGGTCGTGTTCGGCAACTTGTGTACGATGGATAAATATATTTTTTTTGGTCGAAGATGGATCGACAGCTATATGTATGTGTGTATATATATAGAGAGGAGAGTAAGAGATACGACACAAAAATACAAATGGTGAAATTTAACTGTAATTTTTTTTTTTTATCGTAATGGAAGAGAGAAAATAAGAGCGCCATTCGATTTGGTTTGAAGCCTGAAGGTCGACGCTTTGGTCCTGTTTTGCAGCTTCTCCATGATTACGTGATTTCTGTTTCCCTTCTGGCTCCCGACTCAAGGTCACACGACTCCTTCCTCCTCCACCACCACCTCCTCCTCCTCCTGGTTTTTTGTGTTCTTTCTCTCTACTCGTCACCTAACGTCACTGTATATTCTCCTCCCGAGTGCGTGAGGTTTAGAGAGAAGAATCTCCGGGATAGAGAGAGAGAGGGAGGGGGGGGGGGGGACACTTGGTGCAGTTGTTGAGTTGTGACCCGACCCATGTCGTGTTTTCCTCAAATATTGTTTATCTATATGTTCTCTAGGGAAATGGACCCTTCTTGGGGAGACTTGCGCGATGAGGGGCCAGTGCGGGCAAACGTGGGGAACGAGTAATCGGTGGAGGTCAGTGACGGCTTGGGATTTCATTGACTTCCTCTCCGCAAGAGAAAGATCCGATCTTTATCCATTCTCTCTCTCTCTCTCTCTCTCTCTCTCTCTGGCGTTGAACTGCTTCTTCTTCGATCCATGTTAAGAAACTAGTGTACAGGGGAAGAGTTTATTGGTAGATATGGATACGGATCTGTGAGTGCATTCCAAATGTTGCTGGCTTTATTTATAGTGTGATGCTTATTTATTGATGGAAGACTGTTCGTAGTTTTCGAGTCTTTGTTTTGTGGTGTGTATGGTGTGATGGATCAGATGAGACATGATTTAGAAACTGGTGGAAGCTTGAATCAAGCTGATTCTGGTACAAGGGAGCATTCTGAACATTCGGTCGATGAGACTGGTGCTGTGATTGATTTAGAGGATGTTCCCATGGCAAGTCCACAAGCTGGACAATCGGAGACTCGGAGCAATGATTTGGGGTCTAGTGGGTTTTCTATTGAAGTGGCTGATAATGCTATTTTGGTTCATCAAGAGAGAAATGATGGGTCATTAGGGCAAGTGGGTGATCAAGGGACAAGTAGATGTTCTGAGGAGGACGGTGTGGGTCGAAGATCAGAAGCAAAAGGGGGTGGAAAATCGGAGTCCGAGACAGTACTGAAGAAGGATTTAAAGAAGAGTGTCCCTGCAAAAGGGGGTGATTCATATGTGATTGATATCCAGTGTGGTAATGTTCATGGTGGCTGTGGCGAAAACGGTGAAGGGGAGAGAGTTTGCAGGATTTGTCATCTGAGTTCTGAGCAATCGGTGGATGCTATTCCTGGGATGACGATGGGCGATTGTACGACTGCTGCAACGTCGAGTATGGAATTGATTCAGCTAGGATGTGGGTGTAAAGATGAGCTCGGGATTGCGCACAGTCACTGTGCTGAGGCATGGTTTAAACTGAAAGGGAATAGGTATAAGTTTAATTTTCAAACTGCATATGAAGATTTCAATTTCTCATTGAGTCTTCTTCTGAAAAGCAATGTGTGTTGTTATGTCTGGAATCAAATGCATCCATTCTGGTTGCTGTCGTCTAGTCCAATGCTGCATCTTTCTATCTGATGGTTAAAATGCCTGTTTAAAACAGTGTTATTTGATTTTTCCCACTGGAAATCTCATATGTCAGATTAAGGCTTCTTTTGGAATGGGCTCTTTTGATTATCATGCATGTATGCAAACGGATATATTATCACTATTTTGGCATTTTGACTACTTTCTCAGCTCGTGTACTTTTGAATTTTATAATTGGACTGGAGGTGGAGGTGGAGGAGGAGAAGGCAGGGACGTGGGAAGGAGGTTTCAATAGGTTATCTAAAACCATCTTCCTTTAGTTGGCTTTTCAGCTTGCAATTCGGGCTATGGGGCTAGAAACTTGTTTCTGAAATGAGATTGGGTGAAGTTTTTGTTGGTTTTCCGGTGAGAGCACTGTAACAAATAGATAGAGCTTGCAATACACGTTGTAAAATTGCAGATTTGGTAACAGTAGTGGTAGATTAGGTTGACTTTTGCGCCACTGTCTCATGAAATAGCTGTTATTACATTCTGTGACACTAAAGAGGGGTATTTTCCCAAATTACATGGTGCTGAATCGAGTAACATAGACATTCTTATCCTTAGCTATACATATTGCACATCTACTGACCATACTGGAGATTAGAGCTTAGCATGGTAGCAGTAGAGGTAGATGAGTTGACTTTGTTTCACAATCTTTTGAGATAGCTGCTGTTGCATTTGTGAGATTTACTTGCCAAACTTACATGGTCTACATCGAGTAACAAAGACTTTCTTATCCTTGGGTATTAGGTAGTGGCACATCTACTGACCATCCTTGGGTGTTAGGTATTACATGGGCTATATTAGGTATTCTTATCCTCGAGATAAGAGCTCATCATGGTAAGCAGTTAATGATTTGGTAGCAGTAGAGTAGGATTTTGGTTGACTTTTGCATCATTGTTTTTTTGAGATAGCTGTTATTACGGATTATGAGACTAAAACGGTGTATTTACCCAAATTACATGGTACTAAATTGAGTAACATAGACATTCTTATCCTTAGCTGTAGGTATTGCACATCAATTGACTATACTGGAGACAAAATCACCTTGCACCATCAAATATTTTTAGTCTGCTCATGAAGCCCCAAGAGCAAGTTTGTCGGCATCAGTTAAGACTCTCTGGGATATGGTTCTTCTAACAAGAAAATAATACATTTGGCCACAATAATAAGAACATGTTTATACATTGTTATGAATTGGGATGGTCAGTTATTTCCTATTATTTTGTTTTCGTTTTTCTCTTTGGGATTAAGTTGAAGAATGGTAGGGGTAAGTAGGACTGTCAAGAATATAGATTTAGCATGTTGGGAGATATAGCTGCTTATCTTTGACGATTCAGCTCATCAATTGATGGGGCTAATCATGTGGTCATGGGACCATTTCCTTCAATGATCTGTTTGCTGCTTTCAATGGCTACTGATGTTTTTGTCCAATATAGCCATGGATGTGAGAATCTTAAAAAGATACCTTATATGATGTGGGAATCTAGTATGACAGGCTACTCTTTTAATTAGGCTTCCTATTGTAGCAGTTTGGTTGTTGCAATTTCGTGCTAGCCAATATACTTATTTAGCTATTTCTGGTGAGTCTTTGCTTATGCTCTTTTATCTTGTTCATATATATATATTTTTTAAGTGTTGAAATGGTACTATGTTGCTGTCTGTAGAGTTGTATGTCCGAGAAAAGAAATAGTTTATTGCTACTCTTCTGGATTAGGGCATTTTTATAGTAGTAGCTGCTGCTTGTTAGTTATTCATTTATTATTATCCATGTTTGGATAGTCTTGTTTTGTAATTTTAGAAGACCTTCACATGCCTTAAATATCTGTTGTTTTGTGTTTAACCGTATTGTGACTTCTTTTATGTGGCACAAATCACTGTTGCTTTTGTGTGGCTATCATGATTCACGAACACATTTGCCAAAACTGCAGAAAAGCTTTTCTCTACGCAAAGAGATGTAGAAGAAGTGTATGGTTCCATGTGTCCTAGAGATTCCAGATGAGCTGTGCAGTTCACATCTATGCATGTGTGCTTGTAATCAGGCTTACACATTTTATCTTGTGGACTCGAACTATCCTGTTCCTTTAATGTGTTTTTTGAAGCACAACATATTGCTGGTACTTCAAGGTGTATGATGGGCAAATTGCTTTAGAAGTTATTGTTCATCTAAAACTTTTTTTCACTGCAGGTTTTGTGAAATTTGTGGTGAAACTGCTAAAAATATCTCCGGTGTTGGAGATAATAGATTTATGGAGGAGTGGAATGAAAGAAGATTTACTGCTGGCAATATCAGCTCGTCTGAAAGAGAGGGTTGTTGGCGGGGACAACCATTTTGTAACTTCTTGATGGCGTGTCTGGTAATAGCTTTCGTACTCCGTGGTTCTTCCGTGTAAATATGTTCTAGAAGGTGGTGGGGATCATAGAGAGATTCCCTTAAATTCTTGGATATCTATACTTGTCAATGCACGGTGCTGCTTCTGGGTTCTTGCCACGAACCCTTGCTATTGTTGGTCTCGGCAAATTTCTCCACGATTCCTTCTGCAGCTTCCACATATCGAAATTGCAACATGATCGACTCCCTTGGTCGAAATGATACGGTTGCAGTGATCTGGGTCATTATACTCCGAAGTTTCTTACATTCTGCAGAGGGAGCTGGACAGCAAATTCTTAATTCACGAAAAACTGGGAACTGGTCCTTACAACTTGACGCCTATCTGTCCTCAAGGATTTACCTTGTTTGGTACTTTTGGACTCTTCATCCTCCGTCGGTAGATGTCGTAGTTCTTTACAAGATCCATCGACAGGTTTGCCACGATTCGTGGCGCCGCTTTTTCCTTTTCGAACTGCTTTTCTCTGAATTATATGTGAACGTCCGTCGTTCATTAGTTACAGTTGCTGCATTCTTTGTGGACACGTTTGAAACCCCCGCACCCTTATATGTGAAAGCAAGTATAGTGCATCTTACTTGAGCATTTTTTTTTTCATTTTGCACCCTTGTTTTCCTTCAGCCTCCCTCTGATGGCGTTCTGCTACATGGTTTAAGTACCTAATTGGATATTATGCCAAAATTCAAGGAGAGATTCAACACCTAAAAGAAAGATCGATTTTGGTTTGGTTTTTTTCTTTCTTCAAACGGAACGAACAGAGTTAGAGTCAGACTGATTTTCTAAATACCATTCTGGATATCCCCGGCTCGAGGGATGTTACGGATATATGGAATATTGTGGGATTATGATTCATTACTTGCAACCTTCGACATGTCAAGCTCTAGTTTTGTTATATGGTATGGGTTGATAGAATTTTTTTTTCCCCTAATTTTCTTGGTGCCTATAAATTGGCAACAAATTGTGACATGATTCAAGCAATTGAGGGCGTGGTTGGGTAGATTTTCTCTCTTTGTGCTTAATCTAGATATTGGCAGTACTTTGACTTTTTTTAAAAGAGAAAAATCACAAAAAAGCTACAAACTTATTGCACAGATAGCATAATCTCTTGTCCTCACGCAGATCTCATGATCGCTCAAATCCACATTCTCAGCTTAGTTGGATATGAGTTTTCTTAAATTGGATTAAATATGGAAGTGCTTTAAGAATATGGGTTAGATTGCGCAAAGCGTCGGATTCGAGTATTCGTTTCCTAAATCACATTCGATTTTAAGCTTCGAGATCATCTTTGATTAACTCTCACCTCTTGAATCCTAAATGATGAAGCGTCTACAGAATATGGATCGGATTGGGTATGTTGCCTGCTAGTGGAAGATGGGTGTTTCTTTAA
>JAGVVM010004534.1:0-36106 GCA_019149425.1 Psidium friedrichsthalianum | reverse complement strand
CCAGCCCTCGATGGCTGCTTCGCCCGTAGCCTCGTGTGTGACAAGTGATTCCATTGTGGCCGGGAGCTAGGCACCCTTGCTAGCGGCCGTCGAGGACTAGCAAGCCTTGGCCAGCAATTGCCGAGGGCCAACAAGCCCTCGCCAACTGAAATCAATGGGAAAAAAAAATAAAAGTAATTTTTCAAAAATATTCAAGAATTTCTATGTTAGCATCGGTCACACCACGTAGGATGGCCAGTGTCCATGTTATCGTTTTTCAGCCTAAATTAGTCGGATGGACCGAATTGATACTAATGCAAAAATATTTATGACTAAATTGATCCAATTGAAAGATTTAGAACTGAATTAATACCTACGTAATAGGTTTAAGACTTTTTTTTTTGTACTTTTTCCGGACGCCATTGGCTTAATCTACCGCATCAGCAATGACCCGAATCCAGGATCTCTACTCCACGCAATAGCGTCTGTATAGCCGAGGTAAGTTTGCCCCCAACATAATCTTGAATCAATCAGAAATAGCACGAATGATGAGATCAGACGCGTGTCTGTCCGAAAAACAAATGACCCTCGTCAATTTGACGACGTTTTTGGCTTTATCATGGCCCGAACCCAGGCTAAACAATACATCTTCTTTCCATGTTACCTAAGCTACATACATGGAGAAAGAATCAATCTACGTCGTCAGCCAAAAAGAAAGGGAAAAAAAGATGGAGTGGCTATTCTTGGCATCTTTTCTTTGGTCATGGTTTGAAGCTCGACCAACTTCGTTCGTGCAGTATTCCTTCTGCAATTATTGCGCGTAGACGACGGACAAACGAGGCGTAAGGTGGAGGTGGCACGTGCTCATAGCCAAATGGGTCGTGTACGAGGAAAGAAGGCGTGGGGACTCGTTGGGGATCGGTGACTGGACAGTGGGTACAGAGACATATTGGCATGTGAGGTGTTGAGTTGGTTGGGGAGGCCATTCACTTTTAGAGATTCCGCAGAGACAATAACAAAGCTAATTGCTTGCTCGGTTCCCACCAGCAGAGCAAGCTATCGATGCTAAAGAAAGGAAACCGGAAACTCGGCCGGAGCTCTCGCCAGAAATCTTACCGACACCACAAAAAACCGGGTCGAGGCCTCCGGCTGTTTCAACTGGATTGACCCTCCGATACTTAGGTGTGCATATGCAAATATAACTACACATACATAGGACCATGTGAAATTTTATGAGGCCACTGCCGACTGTTCTAAATATTTAAACTGTTGAATGAAGACGTGATTTAATATTTAATTACTCTATCATCCTCTAATGAGGTGATCTTAAAGTGGCGTCTTGTCAAACCGCTATCGGCAGAGGAGCTCCCCCCCCCCCCCAAATTGAATCCCATGAGGTCATGCTACTTAATCCATTGGCGTAACCGGAACACATGTTCGAGTCGCCAGCCAAAACCACCTCTATGGATGTCCAACCAATAATGCTATGCTAAATAAAGTGCATCCACCCGGCAAAAATTTAGGAACGTGCCTGGAAAATCAACCAATCAGGAGACAATTTCTTTTCCGACCCCTGGATTCTTCTTTCCTTTTTTCCCACGTTCTTAGTGCCGAGGCAATTTCTAACCCATTGCTTTCCGGGAAAACGATCAGACAATCTCAATCGGACCATCACTATCTTGACCAGCCCTTGAGACTTTAAAAAAGACATGCAGGAAAGCAAACCCACGACCAATCGTGCATGTAGGAACGCACCCTTTGTTTAGCGCCACTAAATACCCGATTGGACGACGCGACTATTTATTAAGACACCAGAGAAAGTTAAATGGAGACGACATTGATCTCTATAGATGGTTTTTCTTTCCAGGGCCCTAGTTTGGATTCGCCTTCCCGATCTTCCTTTTGAATAATGGAAGCAAGATTGAATTGAATCTTTTCAAGATTTTCCATTATAACAAAAGAAAGATAAAAGGGAGACCAATCTATGATTTATGATTAGTTAAGCCGGAAGCGCTCGGAATAGGAAGGCCTTCCTCGAAAACTCCTTTTGCTTCCATGAATGGGACATTTGGAGTTTTCTCCCAAAAATAATATAGTGAACTGATTAAGTAATCACCTTTAGGTAATGATTAGATTAATAGCATGTTTTGAGCTAAAAAAATAAATTACAACTAATTAGAAATTATTGTGGGGTCTACTCTTTTAAGAAATTCTAGCCCACAACGTACGTAGGCCCTCCTTCTCATGTACAGAAAGATTCCCTTAGGCCTGATTGAGTATCGGCATACACGAATAAATTTAAGATCACTATTGCGTCCACTATGAACGTAACAAAAACCTTTTTGCATATTCGCCATCGATAGTTGATACACTTGACATGTGAATTAATTCGATTACAAGAACTATCTCTACGCACACATGTCACGCATCTAACATGAGTGCTTCTGTCGTAAGTTCTTTACAGACAGCGATCCTATTAAAAATTAACAATTTCAGGAAAAGAAAGGTGCTGGTAAAGTTTTACCATGTCGACTATTGTAATCCGATCATTCTGGACAAATGCAAGTACAAATTACTATTATTATTATTATTATTATTATTATTATTTGACCGGCGGGGATATAATAGAGACGCTGGTTAAGTTTACCAAACAATTTTGGGCAAATAAAATGAAACGACCAGTAGCAAACTAACACGAGGGCTTGAAGAAGCCAAGTTCATTCCTGCAGCCTCCTTTCTCTTGGGCTTTGAATTTTCCTCCCACGCGGAAACGCGTGTGGAGACGGGGTCGACCCGTCCTGCATGAACGAACCTTCGCCGTCCGCAGACAGGTCAGGGTCGTCGCCGATGATGCAAGCTGCGTGCGTCACCTGCATGACGTCGGCGTCTGCTGCCCTAACTCGTCCTCTTATGCAAAGCGGATAGATTACCAAAAAGAATGGGGCGGGTTAAAGTAGAGAAAAGAGACAACAAAAAAGACCCAACGATGAAAGTTCTATTTGTTTCGCGAAAAATGAGTATTAAAATTAATCATTTATATCGCTTATATAAATGAATAAACGAGAATTATTTTAACACTCTATGCAAACATCTAGACATAAATTTCTGCGGGTAACGAAGAATTTTGTCATCGATGGATTATTTCAAATGATGCGTGTGATTATTTTTTGGGAAGATATTTCCTAAATCGTTTATTTTTCTCGAAACAAACTGAACCTAAGTGATCAAGTACTTGATTCAGATGCGACGGGTTTTGGAACTCAAATCAGCCGCGTGTTTCACCTCGTCGTCAAGGGATGCAGCCTTAGCCGATGTACATGTGGAGGAGGACCTACGGGCATGCACCGGGATTAGTCAAGGTTAGGATAAAAAAAAGGGTTAATACCACGAAAAACCCCAAACTGGTACGCCTGTGACAAATTTACCCCAAACTATTTTTTTGACCACGAAAAACCCCAAACTGGTACACATATGACAAATTTACCCCCAAACTATTTTTTTTACCACGAAAAACCCCAAACTGGTACACTCGTGACAAATTTACCCTAAACTATTTTTTTGACCATAAAAAACCCCAAACTGGTACATTTGTGACAAATTTACCCCAAACTAATTTTTTTTACCACGAAAAACCCCAAACTATTATACCTATGACAAATTTACCCTTTATTAAATTGGATTAGTACCATGAAAAATGCTAAATTGATAAACCTGTGGTAAACAGAGGGTAAAAATCCTATACCGGTATACCCGTGAAGTGCCACATGCCATCCAACTAAGTAATTTAATGTTAAATTTAACGAAAATTAACGGAGGGTAAATTTGTCTCAAATAAATCAGTTTGGGGTAAATTTGTCACAAATGTACAAGTTTGGGGTTTTTTGAGGTTAAAAAAATAGTTTGGGGTAAATTTGTCACAGGTGTACCAGTTTGGGGTTTTTCGTGGTCAAAAAAATAATTTAGGGTAAATTTGTCACAGGCGTACCAGTTTGGGGTTTTTCGTGGTATTAACCCTAAAAAAAAAAAGGACAAAAGAAATCCAATTATTGATTTGCTTCACGTGCTTTTCATTTCGAAAATAGGAGAGAGAGCAGGCATGCAAATGCCAAATGGGGCCGGTCAAAGGTTCCATCTTTTCATCTTTCCACGACGAAATTAGCCTTGACTTAAAGTTCCCGATCCTTCCGACTCAGCAACCACATAACCTAACCATCTGAAAAAACTACTCTCTTTTTCACCTCTCTCAGTCCCATAATGTCTCCAGCACGTCCTTCCCTGCCTATAAGTATTACAACAATTTGAGATGAATGCATATGATAATCACTATATATAGAGAGAGAAAAAGCTATCCGGAAAGAAGTGGCACTGTCTGGCAGATCATATGGCAGCAACCGCAGAGTCCCCGGTGATCTCGGCACCGCCGTTTCAGCTGCACAATTCCCCTTCGATGACCCGTTCGCCGCTCATCAGTTCCGCGCCCAAGACGCCCGCGAGGAGCCCTTTCGCCAATCGGCTCATGTCGACTCCCCTGGCAAGCCCTGTGAAGAAGGCCATGGCGAGCATTCAAGGGTACTTGGAAGAGGTGGGGCAGTTCACCAAGCTCGACCCGCAGGACGACTGGCTTCCCATCACGGAGTCCAGGAACGGCAACACCTGGTACTCGGCGTTCCACACGCTGAGCTCGGGGATCGGTGTCCAGGCCCTCGTTCTTCCCTTAGCCTTCTCCGTGCTCGGTTGGTAAGTTCGATCGGCCTACGGCTGAATGTGCACCACACCGAGCCCCAGTTGGCTTGCAGAAAAGAACCGTCTTGCTCTCTCTTGAGGTATGGGATTCCAGGAGTCGCTGCTGATGATGCGTTTCTAATGGTGCAGGTCTTGGGGGATCGTTTGTCTGTCTGCGGTGTTCATGTGGCAGCTCTACACGCTCTGGCTGTTGATTCAGCTTCACGAGTCCGAGGACGGGACACGCTACAGCAGATACCTCCGTCTTTGCATGGCAGCTTTCGGTGTGTATTTAGCATATGCCTAAGTACATATTCATCTGTCTCTTATGTCATAACTTGAGTTATATAATTGTAACTTGGACCGTAGATCCACATACCATCCCCACGTATTTTACATAAAATACTCATTAATTGAGAGATCGTGTGGTCGGAAACAATTGACAATACTGTCAGGCTTGCAGCTTTCTTGCAACTTTGATTATAAACCTGCAATTATATATATATATATATATATATATATGGTGAGGTTGAAAGAGTGGCCCAGGTCAACCCAAAAATGGACCGATATGATCGGATCCATACGCATTCACACGTCCAAGGACAAAGGAAAAAAAAGAACAGTTACGTGTCCCGACCGAACATCCAATTCCTTTTATGAGACTTGACTTATGAAGTCGCCGGATTCAAATAAACACCAAGTAGAGTTACAAAATTCACAATTTCAAGTTAGGAATAACCATGTGAACTTAGTAGCATGATAATCGTGTACGTCAAACGATGGTTTTTTTCTTCCCTCCTTCATCGGTGACTAGTGTCGAGCGCGTGTGCAAAGTTCAATCAACATGTAAGAAAAAAGGAAGATAGAGATTGAGGATTACCCTTTTTAAGGAAAAGGGTAGTTGAAATAATTCAATCAACATGTAAGAAAAAAGGAAGATAGAGATTGAGGATTACCCTTTTTAAGGAAAAGGGTAGTTGAAATAAATAAGAATAGTAATGTTTTTAAATGGAGAAAGTGGGTGCTTGGGTGGTACAGAATGTATGATTCATACTTTTTTATTATTATTTGGTGCTTGGTAGTTTTGAAAGGAATGTAAAGCGAGACGAAATGGTATATTAGTTTAATATACAAAAGATGTAAGTTGATCAAATCGGACATAGATCGTCCGATGCCATATATTCCTAGGTCCAAACTTAGGGATTGACTTTTCATTGACCGAACAAAGCTACAACTTTTGACCGACTTTAATACGGTATGGCTTTTACTAAGCTTTAGATGAAGCTAAGCCAATAGGAATGCTAAAGCCGATGACGCAATTCCAGGTGAAAAGAAGGGGAAGCTTCTGGCCCTCTTCCCAATAATGTATCTCTCGGGGGGCACGTGTGTGGCCCTGATCATGATCGCCGGCGGGAGCATGAAGATCATCTTCGAGATCCTGTGCGGCGACGCGTGCCACATCAACCCTCCGTCCACCGCCGAATGGTACATCGTGTTCATCTGTTGCGCCATCATCCTGGCTCAGCTCCCCAACCTGAACTCCATAGCCGGAGTTTCGCTGATTGGGGCGATCACCGCCGTCGGGTACTGCACATTGGTCTGGGTGCTGTCCGTCACCAAAAGCCGGCCCGCAGGCGTCTCCTACGAGCCGCTGAAGGCGAGGTCGGAGCTGGCTAGGGTTTGCGGCGTCCTGAACGCTGTCGGGATCGTGGCTTTCGCGTTCAGAGGCCACAATGTTGTGCTCGAAATCCAGGTAAAAGGGTCTCTCATTCGAGAAAGTACGTTTCTTATCGCTAACGAATGTAAGTGTTTTCGATTTCAGAACAAAATAGTTGCCCTAATCTTATGTTTTTGCCTTGGATTGCAGGGAACTATGCCTTCAAGTAGACAGAAGCCATCTCGGCAGCCCATGTGGAAAGGGGTCAAATATGCTTACGTGGCAATAGCAATGTGTGTGTTCCCCCTAGCAATTGGTGGCTATTATGCCTATGGAAACTCGGTGAGAATCACCCAAGAATCGATCTAGACTTCACGTTTCGTCAATTCCTCGCGAACTGTTCCATGATCAGTCTCTCTTTTTCTTAACAGATCCCGGCAAACGAAGGCATCCTCAATGCTCTGTACAAGTACCACCTCCGCGGCACGTCCAAAGCCGTCCTCGGCTTCACGAGCCTGCTCGTCGTGATCAACAGCCTGACCTCGTTCCAGATATACGCGATGCCGGTGTTCGACAATCTGGAATCCAGGTACACCTGCAGCAAGCGCAGACCGTGTCCGCGGTGGCTGCGCACGGCCCTCCGAATCTTCTTTGGAGGCCTCGCATTCTTCATATCGATCGCGCTGCCCTTCTTGCCGAGCCTGGCAGGTCTGATCGGAGGAATCGCGTTGCCCATAACCTTGGCATACCCTTGTCTGATGTGGATCCTGATAAAGAAGCCCGCCAGATACAGCGCGATGTGGTGCGTAAATGGAGTTTTAGGAGTGTCGGGGATGGCACTCAGCGTTCTCATAGTTGGAGCAGCCATCTGGAGCATCGTGACAATGGAATAGAAGTCCACTTCTTCCAGCCGGAATAGGATCCAACTACAAGGTGGTACTCACAGGAAAGAAACTATGTGATGCGGAACCATCAGGCCCTCGACTTGATGAAGGAAAGCAAAAGTATCAATGAAGAAGCCCCACGCAGAACTCGTCGACATAACCATTGTCCATTTGGGAGTTGCAGGGTGGCGGCAGGGTAAGCACGAGGAACAAAAGTAGTGTACGGTGTTGTGCAACCTTGTGTTCATCCTTGTACAAGATCTACGTAGTACTTTCGACGACAACTCTGCCCCCATCTTCGCTTCTGTACGCTTCTCAAGGTAAGATAAAGCAAACACTGACCAGTTAAAACCCAACTTCTGATTAATAATATCTTCGCTCGGTAGCTCCTTAAGTTTGAGGGCCGACGCAGATGTCCGTCATCTTGCTTCGGATCCTCAAGCAAACGCGCACAGGAATAATTTGTTTGGGCCGCATTTGCATTCGCCAGCAAGAAGCACGAAAAGGGCTATTCCTACAACCAATTCATAGGGTAAAGAAGAAACCCGAAAGACCAGAAACCCCTCCTCTCCCAGTCCTACGTACTAGTAAATTTCAAGTCAGCGTATGTTTGGGTCTGCCCAAGATTCGATTAGCTGGTATCATAGCAGGGTAGAAAGAAACCCTTGCACGACATGGTCAATGTTTTAGAGAGTTTTAACTCGATGAACTCGTTCGTAGTAGCGCCCCACAAGAACAACACATCTTCCCCATAATTTTCCCAGCAGGTGTGTAGTGGCGAGCACGCATCATTCATCAAAATGCGGCATCTTACCATGCCTCTTCCGTTGTGCTCCTACTGCCCTACAACATCGCTCGGATTTTAGCTGGCTTCTTACTCGATACATGGTAGTCAACAGGGTTCCTCAGTCAATTTCATGGGCCTCGTGTTTACCCGGCGAAAGTTGGAGATTTCTCGGTACAAAATGGAAAGGAACGAAACTCATTCTTCACCCATTCAGACGCCTAACCCTACACGGTCACGTTTCCCACATCAAAGCCCAACAAACTGACGGGCGATAACTGATAACTGACAACTTGGGTTGGGACGAAACCGGGTCGGCCTTGATGTTTCGGGCTGGACCGGTTAGCGGATTCCAGCCCGCGATCTCAGGACCCGGTCCAAAGACAAAAATAAAGAGAAACCGACAAACCGACCATGGAGGTCTCGGCTTTATCTTGCATCGGGAAGGCGGGAGCATGGGCGACAGTCCACCGACCATCTGCCCGCTGAGTCCGCCTCAAGTAACGTATCCTTAGAAAGCGAAGATCTCAATCAATCTCCCCCCCGACATGGAATAAAGCCCAAAAATGAATTTTTTTTTTTTGGTGTAAGAATAATTCGGTAGTGTTCTAACTAGCTTTCGCACATTTCGACCAGACCGGTTCACGCCCATCCGAGCCTTCCGGACCGTAACGTATCCTTTAGAAAGCTACTTCAATCAATTCACCCGAAGCAGCAAAAAAAAAAATTGGAATACCCCAAAAAAGGATCTCTTTTGGGTAATAATACTCGTATTCTAACAAGCTTTCGTGCAGTTTAACTCGACACCGATTCACGTTGTCGGGCAACGGCACACTTTTCCCGGCGTGACGTTCGGAATTTTGCCCGTCAATTTTACCCGAAGGAGTACTTATTATCTTTAGCCCACTCACATCAACATCCCATGCCCTATGCAGGGGGTGAACCTTTTTCATCAATGAGAGGGCCACAACTTGAGAGTACACCCACCAACCAGTCGTCGATCTCGAAGCTCCCCTGTTCCTTAGCCATCTAATTCCAATGTCGATGGCTCCCAGATTAATCCCGAGTCCCGACCCATTTTCCTTCTTCTTTTTCTATTTTCCCCTTACATTCGAATTTGTAGGCTTGTTAGAATTATTTAGGATTTTTTCTCTGATTTTTTCTATATCTGTTTTGATTTATGCATATTTGATTTGATTTGATTTCTTTAGATGATCTTCTAATAAAGCCAATAAATAGGCTTTTTCCATGTACTCTTGATACACTAAAATTTCTTATTTCTTCCTCTGCTCATAATGCAATAGGTGCACTTCGCGCCCCTTGCACCTCGTAGGAAAAATAAATCTATTCCTACCACACAACAGTATTCATCTGAGCACTTCGTTCAGTCTGAATAAGCTGGAATGTAACAACAATTGATTGAAAAGTTATACGTTACTCGAGTGACTAGAGAAAAAAAAATGTTATAATATGAGCTCCATACATAAGCGATGACACTCAAGCGACGAAAAAGAGAAAACGGTTATGACACTCAATTAAACGTCGTACGAAAACCATCACACTTGTGGTGTCCTTTTCCCGTTTAACTTTGACATCCTAGAATTAGTTAAGGAGGCAAGCCATTATCTAATCATGAAGCTGCATAATGTAATGAAATTTCAATAGAACAACAATTGCCGCGATGCCAACTTAGATATAAGTCTCCAATTCAATTTGGCAGTTTGGTTTGATTTCTCGACCAAATTTTAAACCACTTCCCTAGTCGAATTGAATGGACAATTTCAATTCGGCTCAATTCGATTAGGAGGGTTGAACAGAATTATGATCAACCCTAGGCTAAAGGGAAATATTTACCTTTATTTTTGTTTCAACCGTTACAAATTGGGAAATGGCAATTCATGTTCGCGTGTTGGGTTCATATTATGTGAACATAAAGGTAAATATTATAGAACAAGTCTTCCTAAACATGACCCGGAAAAGTCTCAAATTAACAATGCGACACGATACGACTCGCATAACACGATTATATAATAGACTAGCGGGTCGATATCTTTACATGACCTGCTATGACACCAAGTATACTCATTCACACGAAATCAACCTACCAACATGAATCTGATATGAAATAATCTCAATTTGTCATCAAATCTATTTGTAAAATTGCAAATAGATGATATCATCGATATGAAAAACGATTAATAATGAATGATATGGAAAATGAGACACGTACAAAAAGGTACCAACACTAATTCGCTAATTCAAACGGGTTACATAAGTCGAGTTTGTGTGTCTTGTGAGTTGAACTCGAATGCGACACTACTAATCGTGTCTTGCGGATCGACGCGAAATTTACGCCGACATGACTAGCCTTAGTATGTCCCCATAAACATTGTGCTACGTTACGATGTCGGCTCAGAAATCCCCGCCCCTGATGTAAACCCTCGTTCGAAAAATCATAGGGGCGCCCGCCATCGGCGATCGGAAGGGGAAAAAAAAAAAAAAAAGGTCCATCAAACCAGCCACGTGGCGCCGTCTTGCTCCATGGGCCCCCTTGCCGACCTTCCACGATTGTCCTGCCAAGCGGGCCCCGACGAAGGACATACACCCCATGACGCCTTCCACGTGTCTCGTTTCCAGTGGTTAGGACGACCTCCCCACCTCCTTCTCTCTCTCTCTCACTTACTTTCCTTCATTTCCCCGTTTGGCTGTGCCTTTCCAGCTCCCCACACCTTGCGTTCACCGTAAGCTCACACGCGGCGCAAACGCATGGGCTGATACAGATGTCGAGCAGTGCGGGCGAGTCCGTTCATTCGGCGCGTGGACCTTTTTGGGGTTGGCCGCGCCTTTTGTTTGAACGCACACGTCGGTTACAGAAGCGGACCGGATTGGCCAGCTACGCCCCCGGTGGCCCCGCGCTTTATTATCTCCGGAATTTCATTCATCCCTTAATAGCGTCATCTCCGCCTTGGTTCGATGCTATAAAAATTGCCCCCACCCCAGCCAACTCTTCAGCATCTCACAGAAAACACCACTGAACACACAAGAAAAGCTCGAACAGGAAGCGCGCCTGTCTCTCTTTATTCCGCGTTACACGCTCGAAGAGATCGCCGGTCGTTGATCGCTGCGCTGTGCGTTAGTATGGATCACGAGAGCAAGACCACCCACGAGTGCGAGACTCCGGTTGTCCAGGAAGGGCGGTGGAGACCCAGGACCGAGGGCTGTTCGACTTTCTGGGGAAGAAGGAGGGAGAGGAGACGAAGAAAGAGGAGGTGATGGCGGCGGAGTTCAAAGAGAAGGTGAAGGTGGAAGAGTGCATGGAGGAAGAGGATAAGGAGAAGGAGAAGAAGCATGGCCTCTTGGAGAAACTCCACCGATCCGGTAGCAGCAGCTCCAGCTCTGTAAGTTACCCCATCCCTCTCTGTCTCTGTCTCTCTCTCTCTCTATGTGGGTCTTGTTGTTGTGGATTAATTTCGGCTTGTTTCTTGATCATGATCGCGCGTGTACAGATGGGTATTTCGCGATGATCATGGACATATTTAGAGTCCCGCTCTGATAAAAGTTATGTTTTCTGTGTGGACGTCATAAATAGATGACTAAACTGTGCGTTCAATCTGAAATGTGCAGTCTGACGAAGAGGAAGGAGAGGATGAGGAAAAGAAGAAGAAGAGGAAGGAAAAGAAAGACAAGAAGAAGAAAGAAGAGGAAGAGAAGAAGAGGCACGAGGAGGACACGACCGTCCCTGTTGAGAAGTGGGAGGACCCGGGCGCGCCTTCGGAGGAGAAGAAGGGCTTCCTCGACAAGATAAAGGAGAAGATCCCTGGAGGTCAGAGAAGGCCGAAGAGGTCCCTTCTCCGCCTCCGGCGGAGTGTCCAGCGGCGGAGCCGCCATGCCATGACGGATCTCCCAAGGAGAAGAAGGGGATACTGGAGAAGATCAAGGAAAAGCTGCCCGGTTACCACCCCAAGAGCGACGAGGAAAAGGAAAAGGAGAAGGAAAAAGAGTGCCACTGAGGGGCAGAGACAGAGACGGAGAGACGACCGCCTTTACTCTTTTGTTAAAGTTTTACGTGTGATTTCGTTTTTTACTAGGGCGGTCGGATGTTTGAATTAATGGTTTATAATATCCATTTTCCATGTAAAAAGAGAGCAAAAAAAAAAAAAAAAAAGAGGGTGTGAGAGTATTGTTTATAAGATCTTTTTATGTGCTTTGCATATATCTTGCTTTGTAGCTAGAAGGGTTTCTTTATGAAGCAATTTGTTTCTTGATAAATTTACATTTGAACCCAACTTTTTTTTTTTTTGGGTTGAAGCAAAAATCTTCATTCATTTGAAAACGGGGTACACAAATGCAATATGAAGTTGCAAGTTTCACAAAGCAATTAAAATTAGTACATTGAAAAAGAGAATATCTTGTACCTACTTCCTCATTTCATAGATAAATCTATTATAGCATAATTATCGAATTTCGAATCAATATTAGTGATAAGCACACGTCAAAAAATCTTCCTTTTTCAGTAATTATATTTTTAAGATGGTGCATGTATAGATTTAGTGTCTTAGCACCAAAAATCGAAATAAAAAGTACTTAAATTTAAGTTTAATTTAAAAGAGATATTAATTGAACACAAAATTATTTTTAGAAAATATCGTGAAGCACTGTATAATATGAAGTAATCACTCAAAGTCGGAGTGAGCGAACAGATTCAAAGAGAGTATAAAAGATTATTTCGAATCCACTCGTGCTCCGATCTTCGGAACTCAAGACATGTCGTGTCGTCTACGAAAATGACGAAAAAGCCTCAAAGATGGACAAATGGAGAAGCAAGCAGACACGAGATGCGAGAGATGAGAAGGAAAAAGGGAGGAGGGGAGGGTCGCTGCGGTCTCTCTCCCTCGGGAAATCTGCTGGGCGAGGCAGCTTGGCGTGGGAGAGGAAGAGGAAAAGAGGCCCACATATCAAATGGGCTTTTCCCTTATCTTCTTGCTGAAGCTTGTGGGGAGAGAGAGGAGAGAAAAGGCTATGGCATGACTTCATGTCGGCATTGAGTATAGTTTCTCGCTTTAATTGAGATAGAGAGAGAGAGTAAACATCCTCTTTACTTTTTTTGGTCCAAAAAAATCATCATCTTCTTTATGGACTTGCGTGCAAAGTAGGAGCGATCGATTCCCGATCCGGTCTGGCTCCCCTCAAAAATCGAAAACCGGACTGATGGTCCTGATTTCCCATTTGTCGAAACCGAGAACCAAACCGACCGTCCCAAGAACTGGATCGGATCAAATCGACAAATGGATCGGACCAGACCGGATCGACAAATTGCTTGCTATGTACGTTCGATTTTGGGCACTTTATGCAATCCTGAGAAATTTTATTTACATGTGAAGCTGGCTTCATATCAAGTCAGATTTCATTTCGTGATCTTAACTTGTGATGTGCCACAAACTTCACATACAAAATAAATAAATAAATAAATAAATAAATAATTGATTCGGTCCGGGCGATCCGATCCTATATCAGGGATATAGAACCGAACCGGTCATCGGTTCCAATTTTGGGAACAGGGAACGAAGCGGACACCTTCAGAACCAGGAACCGGACCATCGGTCCCGGTTCGGTCCAGGCGATCCCGGTCCAGTCGGGTCCGTTTGCTCAGCCCTAGTGCAAAGGCAAAGGTGCCTCCTCACCCTCACGTAAAAATTCATTTAGTCTCTCCGAAAATAAACAATTCGAAAAGCATTTTTTTTAAAAAAACATCTATATTTTTAAAAAATAATTAATTAATGAAAATTTTCGTTATCAATAATAATTCATGATTTAGCGTCATGTTAATGACGAATTTTTTATTATTAATTTGTTTTTTATAAGTAATATAAATGATGATTTTTAAAAAAATGCTTTTCGAATAATCTAATCTTTAACGAAGTAGTCGGAACTTTGATTGCGTGAAAACGGTGGGTTTTGAACTAGCGAGAAGAATTCCGACCCAAAGGAAAAAAAAAAAAAACTAGTGACGAGAATCGTGGAACAGTCGAGTAATAGTTCGAGACTCGAGTACCTTCCATGTGATGATGGGTGGTGGCAATTTCGTGCGATTTAAGAAATGCCGCGTTATTAATAATCAAATCAAAGCAAAATGGACAGCACATCGTGACGAATCAGATTACGTGGGTTCATCCCGATGGTTATTTAAGAACCACGCGTAGATGCCGTTGGATGTGTCTATAGAGCGAAGGGGAAAATCAACGTTTTTCTTTTGTTGAAAGGACGAACCCACTTCCAAATCAGTGATGTCTAGTCGGCCGCCCTTGAGAAATCTGTCAAGGAACTAATAAAAAAATCCGAGCCTAATCTTAAGACTTGATGCTCCTTGAATCGTGATGGTGTGAAGAAAAGACAAAAAGACAACAAACGAAAAAAAAAAAAGATATAATATTAATAAAATTATTCACGTCAGCATCGATCGTGGCATGTTCACGATACTGTTTTTAATCAAATTAACTGAATGGATTCAATACGTAAAATATGCAAAAATTTATGATTGGATTGTCAAAATTAAAATATTTTGGTTGAATTGATAAAAATATAATAGGTATAGAATTTTTTGAACGATTTTTTTTCCACCGTCGATCCCTCCAAGCCGAGCAACCCAAAGAGGAGACTCTCTCTCGCGCAAGTTTCCCAATAATTGAGTCGCAAATCACTTCCCCAATCAACTTTGATTAGGACACGTCCTCTTGACGGCTCCGTCGCTATAAATAAAGAACGACACCCAAAAGCTGAAACGACACTAAGCCCTAAGCAATTGCACTTCTTATGACGTATTTAAGTCCCCCAATAGCCAACGTGGGACAACTTCGTAAACGACGAGCAAAGCAAGACACAAGCGCTTGCTGCTGCTTTCTTCATCGCTCGCGTTCCTTTTCCTCGGAAGGCGCGAACGTGGGTTTATTTGATTGGACACGGGAGCTACGACATTATAGGTATAAACCGGAGCCCGAGTGCGTATCTATTGAATCCGCCTGAAGAGAGAGAGAGAGGTCAATGCACAACCCATGTCGACACGCAAATGACACTCCTGATCAAAATAAGCATTAGAGCATTATGTTGGAGTTGTCTTACATCGATTGTGAAAAGAGCAAGGGGTTGTCTTACATCGATTGTAGAAGTTGGTCGACACCGTGATCGAAACAAGCATTGGAGCATTATGTTGGGGTTGTCTTACATCGATTGTGAAAAGAGCAAGGGATTGTCTTACATCAATTGTAGAAGGAGCAAGAGGCTGGTAATTGATTTATAAGTGTGACGAAAAAACTCGTCCTTTGAGCTAGCTTTTAGAATGAGAGAGGCTTAATATCACCCAACACAAATTTAATATCTCAGCCGGGCAGATTCCTAAGAGGGAATCCAAGTCCAAGCTCGTCAACATCAACATATCCAGTATAACCCGTCTTCACTACACATCCAGTGAATTCAACATTCACTTAAGAGTTTAAGTCCATAAGTTATGGACCAATTAGAATATATTAACTGCTCCACACCACATTAATTCTACAGTGTGAGGCTTTTCTATTGCATCCTAACACATTCAATTGGTTCCCGACACACGGGACATCCACGAGCCGAGATGACCAGTTGCTCTAGTGAGCTCATTTCCACAGCATTAGAGCTGTCATTTACGTCGAAAAAGAATGCCTTTACCAATTATCGTAAGCTTTGAAGCGGATGTTCAGCGAATGCACAACTAAGGACTTTGCAACAATGACGATCATGAGTTTCTACTACGCTTACTAATTGATCCTAATGTTAAGGGCATAATGCCATTGTCCCCTCTCTTTTTTGTGAGATTAGCATGGACTGCTCGTGGTTGCTGGAGACGGTGCAATCCATTGGAGCAACCTGAGGTACAACCTGTAGTAAAACAAGTGGCTAGAGCTCCAAGGCGAGGAAAAACCACGGCTCGTTGTTTGTGGGAGCATTTTGTCAATCCAACGATGGAGAACTGTCCCCCAATGTGCTCGTCGCACCGATACAGGGGAAACTCGTGATTTCAATCACTCCTCATGCAATGGCAATGATTCGCCCTGCGTGGAATGGGGACCTGGGTATTGATGTGATACTTCCTCCTTGTAGAAAACTAACACTGAAGAACTTTTACATATAGTAAGCTGTCAGTGAAAAGAACATTCTCCACAAATAGCCTTAATCAGCATTCGCGTGTTAGGTTGTCATCCAAGTACAGGAAGTCAGGTTTGAACTGATACAAGGCCAAAGCTCTTGTGTTGCAGATACCCGGAGGAAATACTGAGTACCAAGATCATGGACAGAAGCAATTTCAAACAGCCATTCGGTTGTTCGATTCTGCTGAAGAAACTAACGGGGAGATAGATTATTGACATGTATATCTAAGTTTCTCAGACATAGAGGTGGAGTTAGAAGGAAGGTGGCGAAAACATGCCCGGCAGTTCTCAGCGCAGGATTTGCCAGCGGGACCACCAATGGCCCTGGCCAGTTTGGCTTCCAGGAAGGGGACACAGCGTGTTGCAACTTCCTCTTTTCTACATGTCGCTGTCTCAAATCTCACAATGAAGTTTGATTTCATTTCAGTAGAACGTCCCACTCCCGTGAGCAGAGATCAACCCCTTTCAGAAGCTCATGAGGGATTTTCCAAAAGAACCAAACAAGTATGAGGAAGAGTGCCAGCAGCCAAAGCTGGTGTTACTCAGCACAGGCGAAATGTTCCGTCCTTATGCTTGGTCCTTAGGAGTCTCTAGCCAAACTCATCTGACATACTATCCATACAGATCCATTTATTTATAGATGCTTATCTAACTTGCCACTAGATATGACCTGCCGAAAAAGTCTCCGAACTTAAGAGCTCAATCGAAAAATTAAAACCATCATCTCTACTGAAAGAGACATGATAACAGGGATCATATCTCTTCAGAAACATCCTTAAAGAAGGACAGATACAAGTTTGTCTGTAATTATGACATTACTTTCGCCTTTATGGCAATCACGTAGACATGATCAGATGCCTAAGCGCTACTCTTTCTACTGTAAGGCAGCCAGCTATTCTTCCAATTCAAATGTCGAGATTAGGACAACTGACCATTCTCTCTGTACCAGGAGGTTCGTTCCTCTCTAATTCCATCAGAGGATCTTAATTTCTTGTCATAGCAATGGTTTCCTTAGAGTCCATCACGATAAAGACTACGGAGGATACCCCACAAGTAACTCAGCAACCGGTCAACCTGACGGTCCCTATGATTCATGATGTTAGTCATCACAAGCAGTTCTGGTCTCTCTGCTTCTACTAACCAAAATGGGAGTACAAATACAATTCCATATATGATTAAGACTTCCTTTTCCTCAATTGTGGTGACAAGTGAACAGATATATGTCGGTATGCAGAAGCTTTCACACAATTAGATTCAAGAATTGAAGCACAGCCTTTAGGTATACATTCCCAGAGTTGATTAAGGATGTTCCACAAAGAATTGCACGACTCAGAGAGATCTAACTGTATCAGAATAAGTCGTACTGCTGTATGGAAACCTTGAGCACCTTACAGCAACATGTGCCCTAGAAGCAACTTAAACATCTAGGCTTAATTTTCCAAAGCTTTTTGAAATCACAGAATTCACAATGATGGCTGGTCGGCGACTAAGGGAGGCAGTAAGGGAGACATTAATACTGAATGGAGGTGGAGACTTTGGGGCGATGCCCAGTTCGTAATTGCAGGACTTACGAACACATATTCACAGTATGTGGCGACCTATGAAGAGTACGCCCAACAACAATTTGAGGTACTTCCTTATGCAGACTACGGAAGCAAATCAGTATGAAACCCAAAACAAAATGCAACACTCAAGGTTGCTTTTTTTAACTGTCGATTGCGATGCATCATTAGGAGGAAAAAATGGTTGGATTCCAGTCTTCTGATTGGTCCAAATAGGATATGATTTTGATGATATCATGACCAAAAAAAATTCCTTCACAAAGTTTGCATCATTCTTATCACTATGCGGTCATTATCTATTATTTGTCAAGCTGAATAGATCGAAGTTGGGGCCAAGGAGCACATCTGCATAGAATAAGGTTGAGACTAAATACAAGGCACATATGAACAGATTAATGTTAATAAGTAATGTTTGGCAGGCTGCTTCTATACTTTACGGTCCTCATATGTTATCAGCCTATATCCAAGAATTTAAGAAATTAGCTAAAGCAGTGGCAACAGGAGAATCACTTCCTCTAGGAGGTCCATCCCCACTTAACCTTTATGATGTACAGAGCGACCTCTCGCCTTCTCCTTTGGACGATTCTACTCCTCTTGGACTTAATTTTGGTGACATGGAAGAAGCCATCACCCTACCAGAAAGCAGAGCGTTTAAAATTGGAGAAAGAGTGAATCCCGCATTTTGGAGCGCAAACCTGAGATATGACTTGTTAAGAGAAGCCACGCTTGCTATTGTAGAGAAGCTAAAGGGGAACGGTGGATCCCGGCATATGATGACGATGACTTTTGCTTGTATTTCAAGTGGTATTCAGGCTTCAAGGGATTTTATGGTTCAGCAACCATTGAATGGGGAGTTCCGCAGGAGGTTCCGCAGGAGGTCAAGCCCAGGATTTACCTCCTGAGGCACTATGGTCACTATAAGACGACGATATTCTCTCCCATTGACTGCTTCACTGGTGCATCCGGTGCATTTAAGGTGTCATAAAAGTGCAGGCCAGTGATATGCTGCAGGAATTATCAGGAGGTCTTAATGAAAACTTCATGCTTCAGGGAATTCATACCAACAGAACATTGTGGCTTGTGCATGTTCCTGTGTGTCTCAGTATGAATTCCAGAGAGAGAGAGGGAGGGAGGGAGATTTCTGCAACAAGCATAAGCCTCCGGAAGCAATGATGCCAAACAACACACTCAAAGTACTAGCCTGTTCCCTTGGGGTCATCTCCTTAATGACTTGCTCAATTGTAATAACATAAAATGTGCAATCATTGCCTTCATGAAGATTTCACATTAGCATGAGTGATCAGTTATAAGTTCCTGAGCTTATGCCACGCGCTTTATCATCTATAGAGGTATAGCTATAGCAACACATCGGTGCTTGAATATAATGAGCATCTAAACCTAGACTAGCATCGAGAATGCTATGTCTCAGTCGAAATGCTCGTATTTCCATTCTATCGAATCCAGATAATCTCATTCTAAGTATTGTACGACAGAAAACATCAGCTTTGCCTTTGCCCCGTCAAAGATTAGAACACAGGTGACTTAGAGCTTGACACAACCGGAACAAAGGATGATTTTTGTGCACACAAAACGCTTTCGCAACTTGAGCAAGGGACGACAGTCGTCTCTTGATCTCAATAATGTCGACAACTACTTCTTTTTGTCAAATTCGGTTTTTCTGCTGAACTTGTAAAGCACTGACCTGAACCCGCGGCGTCGTGTGTACCCATTTGCCGATGGTAAAAGCTGAACCGAACCAAGTGTTCGTGGAAATGCCGCAAAGAACCATCATCTGATTAGCACGGGAAAGCAGGAAAGAAACTTGTCTGAGGAAAATGAAAGACATTGGCTAGTGGCGATCTGAAGCTCCGTTAGTGTGTTGTGCGCATTGATCGATGAAGGATGAAGGAGAATCCTCGACTTACTACTGATTTTACCTGTGCTCCGCTGAGAAGTTTGATTTCCTTATGGTTTGGCGCCGAGAAACTTTCCGCTGTGGGGACGGAGAAAATATTAGAAAAATTCCTAGAATTGTCCGTATGTTTCAAATGCTACTAGTAAAAAGAGCCATCACTAAAATTTTCTTTTGTCTTACCGACATTTATTTGACACGTACTTCCCAAAAATCGAATTTATTGATCAATGGAGTAATAATATCACCATTTTTGTTCAATAGGATATCAAAGTGAATAATTGACTTATTCCCTATTAGCATCATTAACGATCTTGATAGATTTGACGCCCTTACCTCCAGAACTCTAACTAGATCTTCAACTCCAACCCAAAAAAAACTCCCAACACCGTGGTTCGTAGCCACATGCTCTAATCCTCTAAGCTACAGGCCTCGTCCCGTCTTCATTGAATCTGTTCCCGAGACTACCCTAAAAAAAAAAAAAAAAGGAATAACGTATCAACGCGTTAAAGGTACAAACTCCCATACTAAGTTATTTTTATTAACATTGAATTGAGTGAAATATTTGTTTTTCTCCGATGAAATTACAGGCTAGTGTTAGGTTACCAATTTTCACTCGTATTAATTGTACGAAATAATTAATTATAGGGTCGTGTTTTCCTACAATCTAATTGGTGAAAACTCCCTCCAGCCGTACTGATTGGAGCGTTACAAGTACAGATATCACCAACATTTTAGTTTGACTTAGTTTACATGTGGTGGTGGTATCCATAACTCGTAACTCAACAGTTAGAAAAAGAATCGAAGGTGTTGCAAGAAAATATTACCCGTAATTTTCACTTTTAGCAGTTGGAATGACCTTTACAACGTAAAAAAGTAAGCTTGGTCGGACTCTGACACAGCCTTTTGGTTTGGAGTACACTTGAAATCGAGTTAAGTGACCCACGAGTAGCTGAGTCTTGCCTAGAAAATTATTCCGGATCAACTTGCCTCGTTTCAAATCGAGCTCTAGTTCGAGCTACTCGAGTACCTTGGCGAGTCGAATTCGGGCTTGTCAAACTTAACTCCATAGGCTTGAGAGCACAATCAAGCCTAATTGAGCTTTCATAATTTTTAATTTTTTTTTGAAAAAAATTAGAAAACATTTGAGACTATAAAGCTCGAGGTCAAGTCTTATTATTGTAATTGAATCGAGCTCAAGCAAGAAAACTAATACCCAGTCGAACTCGAATCAGGTTTTGAGCAAGGTGTGGATATGTTGAGTCGAGTCGAGTTCGAGCTTGATCCTAACGGAGATCTCGGCTTCAGCATGTGGAAGCCTACGAAGCCCACATCTCGGATCGGCTTGAATTTTATTTTGTTTTATACTTTTCGTATTTTGAAAGATCAATATACAGTTAATAACCTCCAATGAGTTAAAATCCTATTTCTTCAAATGCTGTTCTGGTTGGGACTGCCTCTCAATGTTGTCATTGTCGATACTTTGCTTTCTCATAGGTGTTCAGTGACTTCTATTAAAATTCGACCTTCCTCAGGATTTTGACTTAGTCCGTATTATTAGTGGAGGTGAATAAAATTAAGATGAAAATTTTCGAAAATGGATATTTGAGATTCCATGGGTAAGAAATTAGACATAAAACAAAAGGAATTTTGGGCTTGCGTCGGAACCAATTTTTCTGACGCTAGCAAGTGTCCGAATTGTTGTCCGTTCGGGTCTTCAACAGTTTCAGTGTCCAAATTGGCATTTTCAGTCCACAATTTTAACAGATGCTCACGGAGATCGATAATTGAAAAGTTTAGAACTAGATTTGATAAGTTGAAAGGTATAAGATTGAATTTTTTGCCGTGAAATAGGTTTATGATATCTTCGACAAATTTACCATCGGTTGTGGAAAAACGTCAAGTACTTGCGATGATGTTACCTCAAATTCTAACGAAGTCAGGCCTATGTGCACCTTCGGCCCTGCTTTTTTCCGCAAAAAAAAAAAGTAAATAATTTGGCAAACTATTTTTTTAAATGATTATTTACATCGCTTGAAATAATTAATCAATAGAATAGTTTTCATTATCGGCAACCAATAAGCGATGAAGGTGATCTTTGTTAGACAAAATATTTCCAAATCATTCATTTTCTACAACACAAATGGATCTTTAGTTAGTATTGCTAAAGTATTCCTTATCTTTTGTCTTTGCGGTTTATGTGTGCTCCATGTAACGTATGATCTCCCTTCTAACTATAAGCTTTTATACGGCCCGTCATCTACCAAGCACGTGAGATGGGTGCTAAGGGCGCACATGGCAATACTTTTGCTCTACAAATCAAATTCTAAAAATAAGTAAATATTTTTTTTTTACTTTTTAAGTGGCTCTAAAATTATTTCTAGAGCAAAAAAAGCTCTAAAAGTAGAAAAATAAAATTGCATAATCAAACGGATTTCTACTCCAGAAGTTGCATTACCAAACGGATTTCTACTCTAGAGACACTTTCAGAACACAAATTCTACTACAGAAATATTATCATGCGCGTCCGACATTGCCTCCAACAAGTATAATATAGCCAATACAAACACCTTTCTTTCTTTTATCCTTTTTACATAATAAGTCAGAGCCAATCCACAAATTACCACTCAACAGTCACTCTTGGCCACAGTCTAGGCTGCTTCGCAATTTTGCCGGCTGATATTCGATTTGCATCATGAATCCGCAAAATAATTGGACAAGGCATTGCATTCTCAATCTCTCCGAACCGATCGAGCTGTCCGAGGATTTTCTTGCGCCAACTTATCCAAAAATAAATAAATAAACATAATGAAAATCACAACATTATTCTCCCAACATCATTATATAATAGCATCATCCTACACGCCAATCACTACAATCTAAGAACATACTGCGCCCGTCTCCTAGGAATCCTGGGCCATCCAGCTTCTTATTTTTGCTTACCGACCTGCCGATCCCGCACGAAAGCAAGACGGTGAAGATGATGAGCAACAAATGGCCCAAGTGTTTGGTCCTCCTCCTCCTCCTCCTCGTGGTTTCGGGAGTCGTAGGCGGGGAGTACCTGATCGGAGTAGGGAGCTACGACTCGACGGGACCGGCTGCCGACGTGAACATGATGGGCTACGGGAACATGCAGCAGAACGCAGCGGGGATCCACTTCCGGTTGAGAGCAAGGGCGTTCGTCGTGGCCGAAAGTCCGAAGGGGAAGAGGTTCGCCTTTGTCAACCTCGACGCGGGGATGGCTTCGCAGCTCGTCGTTATTAAGGTGCTCGAAAGGCTTAGATCGAGGTAAGAGGAGAGAGTTTGTGAAGGAGCCATTGCCCGGACATAGTCTTAGACTGTAGTGAACAAGTTTTTTTTTTTTTTTTTCCTTTCCTACTTGTTAAAAGGTTTGGAGATTTGTACACCGAAGATAACGTTGCGATCAGCGGCACTCACACTCATTCTGGTCCTGGAGGTTACTTGCAGTACGTGCTCTACATCGTGACCTCCCTCGGATTCGTCCAACAATCGTTCGACGCCATAGTCGATGCCGTCGAGCAAAGCATCGTCCAAGCTCACCACAACCTCAAGCCTGGTTCAATATTCATCAACCAAGGTACATAGCTCAACATGGTCGGCATTATGTTGATCAACTAATCATGCCCACGATCCTGATGCGATCTATTTTCGACAGGGGATGTCGATAGTGCGGGCAGAAGTCGGAGCCCGAGCGCCTACTTGCTCAATCCAGCCGAGGAGAGAGCTAGATACCCGGCCAACGTTGACACGCGAATGACGCTGCTGAAGTTCGTTGACGGCAAGAGCAAGAAAAGCATCGGCACGTTCAATTGGTTCGCGACGCACGGGACGTCCATGAGCCGAGACAACCTTCTTATCAGCGGAGACAACAAAGGAGCGGCCGCCAGGTTCTTCGAGGACTGGTACCGCTCTGCTTCGGGGAAGGGGAAACCGGTTAACCGATCTGGTAAGCTCATTTTCCTCTGCAGGATCGCGCCTTCATATAACTAATGTAGCGCGAATGTTGGTGACGTTGCAGTTTTTTTTTTTTTCTCTTTGTGTTGTCCGCGAGATTAGATGTAGATGGTTCATCGTTGGTCGAGAAGGCGCAAACTATTGGCCCAACCGGAGGGAAGCCTTGCGGCAAAACGAGCAGCCGGAGTTCCAAGGTGAGGATAAACGATGGCTCCTTGTTCGTGGCCGCATTTTGCCAATCCAACGTGGGGGATGTGAGCCCGAACGTGGTCGGAGCGTTCTGCACCGACACGGGAAAACCGTGCGACTTCAACCGCTCTTCGTGCCATGGGGACGATACGCTCTGCGTGGGGCGAGGACCTGGGTATTCTCTAATTGCTTCCGGAATAAGGCGATCATCGCCGGGCATTTCATTAGTTGTCTGTGGTGGTTGTGAAATGGCCCGTAAGCTTCTTAGCTTGAATTGAAATGAGTGCTCGTGATGATGCCGTGTCACAGGCACCCGGATGAGACACTAAGCACCAAGATCATAGGCGACAGGCAATTCAAGACGGCCCTCGAGCTATTCAAGTCTGCTAAAGAAGAACTGACGGGAAAGATAGATCATCGCCATGCATATGTAAATTTCACAGATATTGAGGTGGAGTTAGAGGGAAACCGCGTGGTCAAAACGTGTCCCGCAGCCGTCGGTGCAGGTTTTGCCGCCGGAACCACTGACGGCCCTGGCCAATTCGGTTTCCAGCAAGGCGATACAGAGGTTAGTAAATTCCCAAGCATTAGCTACCGCCAGTTTTCGAGTAATTTCAATCGCTCCTACCATGTCGACCGTGCAATGTAACTTTGCAAGTTTCAGCCAGATTAGAATCGGGCTTATCCTTGATCATCTCGTTTCCTGCGAACATCTCGCGTGTTTGCAGATCAACCCCTTTTGGAAGCTTGTGAGGGACATGCTGAAGAAACCGAGTGCGTATCAGGAGGAATGCCAGAAGCCGAAGCCCGTCTTACTCAGCACCGGCGAAATGTTCGACCCCTATGCTTGGGCGGTATGATCGACTCCTTATCCAATCTCGCTGTTATAGTAATGTCACAAAATCCATCTGTTCTGATCGACTTATCTAACTTCACCATGAGCTACAATCTGCTTGAAGCATACCAGATCCAAAAACTAACGCATTAAGCGTATTGAAATCATCAACTTCTTCTGATAGAAGCATATATCCTCTACCGGCTCACATCTTGTGATCCTCCACTGGTGCCTGGCTGGTTTACTTCAGTAATATGCTTAAAAAGGAGGTGCTAGATGGGGATTTCACCAGACAATTTTAGCGATAAATTCTTGAGAGGATTAACAGATAAAGCGACAACGATGTGCAGTCACGAGTAGCACGTGATGATGACATGATCAAATGTCTAAACAGTCCTTTTTTTTACTATAACGCAGCCGGCAATTCTTCCCATTCAAATGCTCAGGTTAGGACAACTGATCATTCTCTCTGTACCAGGAGGTTCGTTTCTCTCCAACTTCCTCATGCAGTGAATTTTAGTTTCATGTCGTAGCTTCGGTTAGCTTAGAGATAGTCCATTCTTCCGCGTGTGGAAGTGTCGAGACTTCTTCCAAGGGTAGATCATGCTGAACCGGGAATGCCATGGATACTTGTGTTTAACTAGAGAACAGGTTTCGACCATATATGGCTTTACTGGAGTAAATTGAACAAGTCCGAAACTCTATTTTTGTAGAATCGGGTCTATGCCAGAACAGAAGCAGCGCTGCTAGATGGAAGCCTTAAGCAGTAACGGCTGTATCTTATGAGCTAATCAAAATCCTGCTTTCGAATTTACAGAATTCACGACAATGGCTGGCCGGCGATTGAGGGAGGCGGTGAAGGAGACATTGATAAGCAATGGGAAGGGAGAATTCCGGGAGCATCTCCAGGTTGTGATTGCAGGCCTTACAAACACTTATTCGCAGTATGTGGCGACCTTCGAAGAGTACACACAGCAACGATATGAGGTACCTTAGAATCCTAATAAGTAGAGATGAGGCACATCTCAATAGATTTTCTGAGGCAGCCATGAGACTAGATAGATTTGACATGGAATGGCAAACGAGAAGATCAATTACCTTTGTAGGATTACCAGAACTCGCAGCTTGGCGAGATAGCATCCATGTCCTTTCCGCATTACAGTTGCTGAATTGTGCAGGCCGCTTCTACACTCTACGGCCCCCACACGTTATCAGCCTATATCCAAGAGTTCAAGAAATTAGCAAAAGCCATGGCAACAGGAGACAAGGTCCCTGCAAGAGGTCCTTTGCCACCCGACCTTTCCTCTGCACAGCTCAGCCTCCTGCTTCCCCCACTGGGCGACTCTCCTCCTCCAGGCATTAATTTCGGCGACATGAAAGAAGACGTTGCCTTACCAGAGAGCAAAGCATTCAAAACGGGAGACAGAGTAAACGCCACGTTCTGGAGTGCAGACCCAAGACACGACCTGTTAACAGAAGGCACATTTGCCGTCGTAGAGAAGCTTGAGGGGGAACGGTGGATACCGGTACACGATGACGATGACTTCTGCTTGTTTTTCAAGTGGAAGCCACAAGGCAATGGATTGTATGGTTCGGCAACCATCGAGTGGAAAGTTCCGGAGGAGGCTAAGCCTGGGATTTACCGCTTCAGGCACTATGGTTCCTCTCAGAAGATATTCTCTCCCACCGAGTACTTCACTGGTGCGTCGAGCGCATTTACAGTGTCATAGTATCGTGTGCAGGATTATCACCAAAGAGTCCCAATGAAAATTTCAGGATTCGGGACATTTGCAGGGATTGCCACCTTAGAAAACGATGAACAGCAAATTCCAAATAAAACACAATTTCGTGCACGAATAGTGTAGAGTTTTTGCTCTGAGAGGAAAAGAACAGCAAAAAGTCAACTCATTTGCCCATCCATATCACGCATCGAAGACACTTTCCCTCAATGAGTAACTCGAAAGCTTTGTTAATATCTTCAAAGCCTATCTCATGTGTGACAAACTCATCCAACCGCAACTCCTGAAAGTACAAGAGGAAAGAGAGAGAGAGAAGTTCAAAGGCATATCATCATGAATATCTGGAATCAGACTCTGATTTACAACGACAAACTGATACAAAGATGAAATATTTCCTCGGCGTTTTCAACTCTCTAGGCACAAATAAATAAATAGCACAACCAGCTGCCCAGAATTGCTTCGCAGATTCATGTTTGTAATGATAATGCAAAAGTGCTTTCCAATCAACCTAGGATTGAAAACACAGGAAGGAAAGATATCAAACAAGTAACTATAGAAAAGAAGAGTGACCTTGTCCACATAGCGCCTCAGGAGGATGGGAATATCGGACTTAGCTTTGAGACCTCCAAACAAAGATCCCATAAGGCTTTTCCCACTATGAAGGACGTCAAAGGAGCTAAAGGTCAGCTGTGACCCGGGCTTGTCCACTCCCAACACAACTGTTTTTCCCCAACCCTGAGCCTCATGTGAATAAGAGACGATCAATAACCACAGAATTTTGTGGCTTGTCTAAGTACTCATGTATCTTAGCATGAGAGAGAGAGAGAGAGAGCGAGAGAGAGAGACCTTTCTGCAAGAAGCATAGGCCTCATGCACCAATGATGCCAATCCAACACACTCAAAGCAATAATCTGCTCCCCCGCCAGTCATCTCATTGATCACCTGTTCAATTGAGATAAGAGAAATTTAAAGCCTGACAATACTAGAGCAGTCCACAAAAATAGAGCACCATGCCAGTGCATGAATACATTTCAAGTTATACTTCCAGAAGTTGAAGAAAATGAAATTTGTAGGATCACTGTCGCCAAAGATAAGAGATTTTGCCTTGCAACCAGTAACCATTTATTGCCGAGAACTTAAAGATCAGATGTTTAGAGAAAAACCTGGCTCAGCGCTTTATTATCAGAGTTTCCAGCATTGACAAAGTCTGTCACCCCAAACTTCTTTCCTGTATCAGTAAGGAAAAACATGGACTGGACTTCAAAACAACGAAAGATACACTGATTAATGGCGGACCGAGAATTTCACGTTAGGGACAACTACTGATGCTGATGTTTTTACATGCAAGTATACCCAGGTCCTTAATCTGAGTTTGTCTTTTCTTTTCCATTTCCGACCTTTCCTTTCTGTTTTGGGGGGACAGAAAGGGGGGTGCCATAAGTTGTACGATGATCTAACTTTGGAGTTGGCAATCCTGGAATCCGATGTTAGATATCACACATTCTTTAATTTATTTATGGGCAAGCAGAACTTGATATTTTTCTCAGAAGCATTGATTTTTATGGACGACATTGAACTTGGTCCTTCCAAGATCTTAATCTAACTTCGCTTCTCTCTTCGTGTATCATCTGAACTTGCAGTCTGTTTCCGCTACAACTGCAATGGTATCAAATTACTGCATATTGGCCACTGCTAGTAATCACAAGACCTTTTGACTTATAATTTTACTGCAAACTCATCATCAACATGTCTTACCAATTTCAAACTTGTCTGGGTTTATATCCACACCTATTATTCTGGCAGCACCACACAATCTCGCTCCTTCTGCAACCTACAAAGACAACCCGAAGCCATTATCTCTCTCGGAATCCTTTGGGCATGAACTTGCCCTTCAATTTAATTCCTGGATCAATCAATGGATAGAAAAGTATGACAGGAAACATAATATTGGTATATTTCATACTGCCAATCCAATTGAACCAAGTCCAAATATTGCAACAGTAGATCCTGCCTCCACATTTGCTGTTCTCCAAGCAGCCCCAACTCCTAAACAGAACCGAGTAGTTTTCAGCATTTATTGTATACACTATTTGTCGCGATGTCAGTCAAAATCAGCTAAGATAGTTCTTTTGCAAGAGGCTTATGCAAGTTGGAAACATGAAGAAATTGAGAACGAATATGCAATCAGACAAGACCTTCCAAAGCCCACCAATACAATCTAATTTCTTTCTGAGTCAATGCAACCATCCCTGAGGACCACTACTAGCAGTAATGCAATGAAAGAGACCAATTTGTGTCAGTTATTTGAATAGCCAGAGCATGCATATTCTACTTGAGGGACCAAAAAGCACATTGAAACCTAAATCATTTATTAAGTAAGGTTGTACTTCACAGGTAAAGAATAACGCTGAATTGCCACATACCAACAGTAAAAGCTTTACAGAAGTATGAATGGACAGAATCAGCATGAGAACATGCAAAACAATAGGAAGATCCAATAGTTGGCTTGGGAAGAGCAGCCCACAAAAACAGTGAACCAATAATAAAGAGCCAAAGACATCAGCTCCCTCTTATTTCATGTGAAGTCAAAATGAAAATACAAGCTGCAATAAGTCTTGACCTGATAAGGGAAGCTATTACTTTTACTGAGATTGAAGGAATGTGCTTCACCTGTTGAGACCCCACAACCAATGACGCATGCTCTATTTGGAGGAATTGCAGGATCAATCTTAGTTACATGGGCAACATCTACCACAGTATACTCGACAAAGCTCGACACGAACAGAAAGTGATATAGAACCTCCCCATTAAGATCCTTGAATCTGCTTGTCTCATATCTAGGCATCCAAGGAGATAGCTTGAAGGGGAGTTTTGAGCATAAGTTGCTCTTCTTTGACTTACAATCTGCACATTCACCACAATCTGACATGAAGGTTGGAATGACTACATCCCCTTCAGTTACCTCACCAACTTTTTCTCCGACACTCTCCACAATCCTGAAGACAAGAAATTCTGAGTGCAACATCTCAAAATACCAAAATGAAGAATACATTGATCCAAAAGCAAGACTTCGATCTTTAGCATCACAAAACTTGTGTGCAACATAGACTAAGTAGAAGGCCATCAACAAAGAGAAAACATACGAAGACAGAGCCCATGCCCTTGCAGGGTAGCATTAACAGTTAACGTGATTATTGACTTCCGGAAAATGTGTATCAGAGAAAAGAAGTGCTATTCTGCAGAAATTATATCATACTACCAGTATCGGTCCAAAGTACAAGTGATGAGAAATTAGACAAGCATTATAAAAAAAAGTGTATTGGCCTATTTGACACCATATGGTAAGAGAATAAATACGTGGAAAAGTAAAAACCATAAAGGGTTGCAAATCAATGCTTGTCTTGGAGCTTATTTAGACAGTGATCAAATCAAATAGAGGTATGCCTTTTGGAGAATATTTTGCCTATAGCACAAAATTAATATGCTTGTTGTTGATTGGATTGCTGTATAGCCATACTTGAATGAAGCTCAAAATTCTCAATGATCATTGATAAATTTATTTTTTTTTTTAATGTTTGCCTTGATTCAAACTCATCCAAAGTAATTCTAGTACTTCACCTTATCAGAGTTGAGCATCAGTTTAGAGATCTAATAGTCATAGCATATACCACTTTGCTCTGCAGTGCATCTTTTTCACTGGATGCCTAACAAGGTTTACATGCATTTTTCTTGAGACAAGTCTCAAGAAGAAATTAAGAAAACAGCATATCGTCCTTAAGAAAACAATCAATAAGCCTGAGGGGAAAACATATTGTGTAAACTCGTTTGAGCAGACCTAGTCAATCTCACTTCAAGAAAATAACAATACGATCTGGGTTGGACCCTACTGACAGAAATCGACCCTAACATTGTCTCTGTCCACCATGCTAGTGTTAAAAGAAGTCCAGAAACAAAGTTTTCTATCTTGTCGATTGTAATAAGTACTTTCCGAATGCCGGGGGCAACGTGGATGATCAAAATTTTAGTGAAAGAAAAGTTCTTTGCAGTTCAACCATTTACGCCCAATCGTGTTCAACAAATTAAAGAGCTGAGCTTAGACGAAGTCGAGCATCTACTGGACTCCTTGAATCCTCACTCTCAACCATTTACTCATCAAGATAGACTAGTGGACAAAGATAAAGAAACTGCAAGTGCCAAATAAGTAAAATTAGAAGAGAACAAACAATTTTGGAGTCGTCAAGCTTACCCCACCGCCTCGTGCCCAAAAATCCTTGGGAAATATCCAGGAGGATCCTGCAACCCGCAAGCAAAGCATGCTTATCATGCACAGCAGATCGCTTTCGTATAGAAAGCATGCACGCGACCATGGAGAGAGAAAATGGACATTACCTTCATTTTCCAAAACGTAACGTCGCTGTGACAGAGGGAGGTGCAAATGACCCGAATCCGAACCTCGTGAGGCATCGGCGGGTCCACCGTCACCTCCTCGATCGCCAGAGGCTCCCCGGGCTTGCGAGACACCGCGGCTGCAGTTTCATTGGTCCCAACACCCAACAAATCACTCCCCCGTCACGTCGATCGCCCCCAGAAAACTAGACAACCACAAAAGCGCCAAAACCGGCTCAAATGGTGAGAGAATCGCGGTGCCTACCTCTGCATCGGATGGGCTTCCCGGCAGTCGGCGACTTCCCGGCCTCCATTGCCACGACGAACCAGCTCCCGCTCTCTTGGCCGAGGTCGCTCTAGTGTTTGACGATGAACAGGAACGGGTTGGCGTTGACGAAGAAGGAGAAAGGGGCAGGTGAGAGGAGAGGAGAAGTGAAGGGGAGTCACAGAGGCGGGCGATGAGATAACCAACGGTACCAACCGCGAAGGCCATTGGTGGAGAGAAGGGCCATGCCAACTGCAGCGGACCAAAATTTTATCCGGGGACACGGCGCTCGTTCGGCGCTACTTTTTCTTGGACGTCGCTGTTCATGGCGAAGTCAACGGCTAAAATGTTAGACCAAAAAAGGCCCAAAAAAAAAAAACGGCTACGATGATATGGAGTGGTGCCATGAAACGTGCTGATTTAATAGAATATTAATTAGGGAATATGATGGGAGGGAGTAAAAAGACAGGAAAAGAAAATAATGAATGAATAAATAAAAAGGAAATAAAAGAATCCCGGATTTTCTATCAACAAATTCAAACTTGATAGAATTTTTATAATTCTCATCGTCTCCTTCTCCGTTGTATCTCTGATTTATATTGAAACTTCACGATTCCCCCGTAATTCTTTGCTCATATTTAAACTCCGTGAAAACGATGACAGAGTTGAAACTCCTCCTATTTTGTAACTCTCTAGTTCACGTCAAAAGTTCCTAAAAGCAGTAAAAAGGTCAAAACTCATTTTTCGTCGCTCTGTGGTTCAAGTTGAAGTTTCACGACAATGGCGAAGGAGTTTAAAGCGCTATATTTCTCAGAATCGCAAGTAAAATTATCGCGTTCTCTCTCTTTCACTAGCTTTGGCGTCCGTTGGCTGATATACCTATTCGACGTTGCTGCATCCCTTTACAATTCTTACCATAGTCGAACTTATCGCTTTAGAATGTTGCAATGAGCTCATTTTTTCTATTTAAGATGTAAATCGTACGTAATTATGAATTGATTGATGGAAGTTATATTTCATCTGTACATTTGTAATTTCTTTAGCAATGAATCATAAGAAATTCTTATAATCTTCGTCTGTGCATTTTCTATTCATTTACATGGATATGTTGTTCATACCAAATAAGAGATGCGATAGGATGTGAAAATATTCGACTCTATTACCGTAATTTACCAAGTAGTGGGTAGGACATAACAAAATCACCGTTGTTCATATGCTTGCTAGAAATCCATACGACCAAGGAGTAAAAAAATGCGCGTCGCGTCAGTGATTAACGTGGCACTTTGCGGCCACTAAAAATTTTCTCCTCCCTTTGACCATTCCATGAAACCTCAAGCACAAATGCTTTTGGAGAAAATTTGAAAGGGTGACCATCTTTCCACTCATTTGGCTCAAACGCTCGGTTACCCTTTATTTTTTTAAAGCTTTCGCAGGCTCAAATGTGAAAACTTGAAAAGATAAGGGATAATATAGTCAAAGCACTATAGAAGGGAGTGTTTGAGCCATACGAGGAGTAAAGAAAGGACGATCCAATTTCAAGTAAAGATACGAAGTGAAACCATTTTCTCTGCAAAGTGAAATGACTAAATCGGATCTCAAATAAGGGCTTGACTCCTTGGTTGACCGACCGTCTACCGATTAGCGAGAACATGATACCCTTGGGTCAAGAACAGGAGATTTTGTAAGAAAGTGGGCAGCTGTCTTTGTCGATGAAGAAGAATAGGAAGGTCAAGAAGCAATGCCTAAAGGTTCTACGAATGAAGGCATATTAGGTCGGGATGTTTTGATAACCCAACTGTCATTAGGAGAACAACTAATGGAGGTAACATTAGGGCTAGTATAAGCAGAAGAGCAAGTGCTAGAATCTGGGGTTAAGGAAGCACTTTATCCGAACAAGCTAGGTTGACATTACATGATAGTTGTAGTTTAAGCACAGAAGAACCAATTAGAGCTATAATGGATGATGATGTCAGGGGAAAATTACTAAAAAAATTCATAAACCTATTGTAATTGTGCAAATTCAATCTTAAATTATTTTTTTTTTGCCAATTGAGTCTTAACCTTTTGCATTTATGTCAATTCAGTTTATCCAACCAATTTTGGCTGAAAATCCCATACATGGATGCTGACCATCTTAATGATGTGGCTATTGCTAAGATGGACAATTTTTAATTTCATTTTAATAGTTTTTTCGAATGTTTACTTCTTCTTTATTTGTTTTCATTTGGTTTTTTTTCTTTTTTTTCTCTTTGTTTTTCCCTTCCTTCTTCCTCGACCAGTCGTCGAAATTATTAAAAATTATTCACATCAGCGCTGGCTGAACCACATCAGTGATTTCTAGCCAAAATTAATTGATTGATTGAATTAGAACAAATGCAAAAGGTTTAGGATTCAATTGGCAATAAAAATAGGTTTAGAACTGAATTGACATAATTGTAATAGGTTGGTGATTTTATAGGTAATTCTTCCTGACAATGTAAGTACAAAAATGTACAACTCCAACATAGGTGGGGAATGAGATAGGCAACCATGTCCATTGACCCTAGTGTGCTAGAAAACCTTTGGTGGCATTCATGGAGAACCTAGATATGGAAAATTATTACCTGGTGGGACTGCTTCTAATGATTTAGAACATTTGATTGAAAATGAAGGGATACGAAATCTAACAATGGATTAGAGAAGCACAAGATGGACCCTTTTTTCTTAGATTTTCTTCTTGAAAGGATGTACTACTTTGCTCTCTAAAACTTTGTTTAGCGGCGGATCATTCTCTATGTAAAAGGAAGCCTTCATAACAAAAATGGTAACAGTTCTTTAAGGAGCTTTCTTAAGCTACTGATACGTCTGGTACTCGTAGACACCCTCCTTGTGGTCATGGCATTGACTTTTCGAAACACTAATCATTCAGGGCTTCTCCTCTGTCGATGAAGATTGGTTGCGCTTCTATGTTGAATGTTGATCTTATGCCACTCGATTTGGCAACATATCTTTAGTAGGTAGCCAATCAATTGGGGTGGATGCTGCAAATCAAATTCGGAATAAAATGACAAAAATCTCAAAAGAGGAATGGTTCTTAATTAATGCTTGAAAAGCCATATCAAAATCAATCCTTGTTTCTTAACACTTTCTTTGCTTGTCTACAGATGAATCTCAAAGGGTTTTAGAAAAGTGATAAAACCGTTACTTTGGACCCATAATAACATCACTAGAAGTTCTGACCAAAAAAGAAAAAAAAAGTCGCCAGAAGTATTGTAAAATCTAGTGATGCAAAGCATCTGATTATATCACCATGATACACTCGGTGTCAATGAGCAATCCTTGATTCCATCCACAAGTTCTGCACAATCATTATTCAATTAGGCTTAGGCTAATTTTGATCACAACTTACTTCAAATGATCGTGTATATATGAAGGCTATCGACTAGGACTGTCGATAATAAAATACCCCATTCTTTGCTTTTCAATAAGATCATCGATTCACCGATTGATTGCTGCCACTTTCATGGGATTTTACTAGATTGATTGCTGATTCCATGGCATTCTACTAGATTAATTGCTGATTCCATGGCATTTCAAGATATGATTGATTGATGATTCCATGGTACATTCAAGATAATATCTTGCCTGATTAGTTGCTGATTTGATGCCAAATTAAAGATATATCAATGGGAGGCTGATTAGAGTTATTTCATTTGATATTAGTAGATAGATCTTTGAAGATTGTATTGGTTAGGCAAGGCTAGTAGACGAATTTCTATCCTTATCTCCTTTTCTATTTCATGTCTCTCTATAATAGAGGAGTGCTCTCCATTGTAATGCATTTGATGAATGAATAAGTATTCCTCTCTTGGTTTGAATTAGCTTTATATCGTTTCTTTAACCTTGAAATTGGATTCTTCTTGGGTAGTGACCTGTTGACACCATAAAATTGTGCCCAAATCGGTTCTCGGAGATGACATGTACGAAAAAGGAGTACCGTCAATAAATCCCTAAGTCGGTGAGAAGGAAACGTTACATCAAAGGACGACCCACGTTCTTCCATTCGGATGAAAGTATCATTTCGGGAGAACTGGAGGGTAGGTGATCCGAGTATGCAAGAAGAAAATGTCTTACAGAATAACAAGCCGATGCATTGTTATCCGAGACGTACGCAGCTTCGGGAAGGTTAAGGGTATTCCCGAATGAAAGGAATCGCTATACTTGAGTTCGGCATATCGCACAGCTAAAAGTTTCATGCCGAAGGTCCGGAAGTGCAAAGCAGAACGCATGGCGCGACAGGTTTTTTCGAGTAAAGAGAGAATATTCAAAAATGGGAAGTTACTGAAACCGTTATGAGCACAAGAGCATGAGTTCCATTTTTTCATGAATCAGTTTTGAGAGGATCTTGAGACAAGCGTCGTGCCGAAATTTGAATTTGAATTAAAGAATAACTGCTCGAAGCGGTTACGAGCACAAGAAAATAAGTATCTGGAAAAGGGAGAGAAAAAAAAATAAAAAAACAATCACCAGAAATACTCTGTTTTTCACATTGACGTTTTTTGCTTTCGTTGTTGTGCACTAGCTTTAGTTTCTTAACTTTCTCCAACTCTTTCATGACCCTGTATTTCAGTTCCATAATCTACTTATCAATTTCCGCAAGTAGGCGTATTGTAGCCGTAAACCATCCGAATTTCCAACCCGCTTACATTCTTAGTCACTGATCCCATTCACGCAGTTCGTCCATTTTTCTCATCAGAACAGAGCCGCAGAACCCTTTTAAACTAAAAACCAAGTAACGAATTTCGGTGAAAGATATTCCCGATCACAGTCGACGCGAAATCTTTTGGCATCGGACAGAAGCCTGGTGGGACCGAGTGGGTGAGTGTTTTTGAGAAATGGTGAGAACAATGATCAACTGGATGGTCATAATGACAATACAAACAATCCAGGTGATGGTAATCAGTCGGAGCATTCGCAGCCAACGTGTAGGTGTAACTAATGTTGCATCCCACGGCAGTTTGGACGGATGATCGCAGCTCGTGTCCTAAGCACTCAGATGCCCTT